>JMFS01087522.1:0-34551 GCA_000699545.1 Podiceps cristatus
GGTGAAAATGAAAGCAAGCACAGAAAACATGTTTTCCTGTTTAGGAATAAAGCAACTTTCTTGTTTAAACAGATTTTTTTGCACTCTACATGTTTCTGTAAAGTTCAGTGGAGTCTTTGATTTTCCTTAGAGTAGGCAATAAATCCACGGTCTGTCTTTATACTTTTTCCATCTATGGATGTATTTGCTACTATGTAAGTACAGTATATACAGGATGTCACTCTTTACTCTTTTTTTGCTTACTGTCAGAGAAACAAAAAATCCTTTCTCATATATAAAATAAATAATATCCACAATGAAGAGACAAAGGATCTCTAACTGCATTTAATTTCTTTCTTTGTAATATTTCAAGATAATGTCAATATAGCTTTGCCACACTGTTACAGAAATGGCTATGGGGTAGAACTGGACCCTGCAGAAATAAATTTCCTCTGCCTTCAGATATTTGAACCTATATTATATTTTGATTTGCAAGTAAGAAAAAATAGATTTTTGAACAGGAAGTGTTTTGCAGCAGACCAGTATAATTCACTTTCAGCAAACCAGTTTCTTGTTTGGGTTTTTTCTTTGTTTCTTTGTTTGTTTGTTTTCCACTTCCAGGTGAAGCAGAAAGTAATTTAAGCACCGAGTACATGTTGGGGTGTGTAAAGTCCTTCAGAACAGTAATCCCTTACATACTGTGGTTCTTCCTAACTGTACCAGATATAACTAATGTTTTGTGGCATAATCCACATTCTATTATTTTGAGTAAAGGGAAACTACTCATAAGACTTGCTGGTGAAGTTCAGCATACATTTCAGGTATCTTGAATGCTGTTTTTCTTAGCTGATATTTTGGACACAGTTTCAAAACTTTGTTGAGGGATTCCATAAATGGGACATATGTCAAATTATGCGCAAGTAGTGCTAAAATAATCCAGTCCATGAAGGTAAATATTTTGTCCTCCACACCTGTCTTGGCAAGTTTCCACAAAGAGAAATCTTGCAAAATTCTCAATACTTCAAAAAACTGTGAGTGCCTCTACTGCCTGTTGAAATTCTGGGGGACTTTTTGTGCATGACACTCACTGATCTAGTCCAGGATCCTTTAGCTATTCTTTTCCAGTCATTTTCACAATTAGTTTCATCTTTCATGAAAAGGTTTATTTTATGGGTATAGTTATAGGCTTGAATTTCAGTAGCATATGAATAGTTTGAAAGGGCCATGCATAAAAGCTGTTTAATCATCAACTTTTAAATGATGTGATAACTCATAACTTGATTGTTCCACTTACACAGTGTGCCAGCAGTCTTGGAGTTAGATTTATAGAAAATAAACAAATACATTTGGATAGTGTGACTCCAGGTAAGTAAGTGTTCTGTGGTAATTGTGTCGTATTCATTAACAAAAATTAGGGTAGAGAACTTTGTCGTTGTAAAGTAAATTGGATAAAGGTAGGTTCGGAAATTTATTTAGTCACTGTTCTAGCATTTGCTAATGGTGGAAATTATGTAGAAAAATTATTTGAAGTTAAAAACCTAGTTATTATAATAATTTAAAATAAATCTGCCATATTATGCAAAATAACTCTTTATGTATTTCCAAATAGAGTTTGATGCTTTGCATTTTGTTGAAGTAAAATCTAGATTATAAGAGTCTTTTCTTTCTCCCCGCATTATTATCTTCTCTCATTTCAGCATGCATACACGACTACTGCCATAAATGGAACAAACTTTTGTACATCAGCAAAGGATGCTGTCTTTATTTTGGCAAAGAATTCTGCTAAACTTGCATCCATTAGCTGTCTTGGAGATTTTATCCTATTTCTAGGAAAGGTAAGCCTAAGAAAAGTATTGTTCTGTAAGAATGAAATGAAAAATCAGGGTTTGATTCTCTTTTCTTATACCTAAAGTAAATAAGGTTTATCTTTGTTAAACTCAGTGTTGTTAATCCTGTAAAATGAGTTCAGGAGAGGAGATAATGTTTGAGGAATTTAGTCCTTTTCATAGTCCTTACAGAGTTACTTAGTTGTATTACAGTAGTGTGCTTGGCACCATTCTTACAGGTCCCATTGCAACGAGTCTTTGGTAAATACCTGGTAAGAGATTGCCTCTGCCCTACAGAATTTACACACTGAATTGAACACAAAGTGTGACAGCTACGGGCTGTCAGAAGCTGCATAGCTGCCTCCCAAATGAGATGCACTGCTAAAATATTGGCTGTAATGTATTTGCCTTTGGGTTTGAAGGGTTTTGATTTTTCTAGGAAACATTTATACATGATTAATGAGACTGTGTTTCCCTTGCACTGCCCTTTACAGGTGTTTGTTGTGTGTTTCACTGTTTTTGGAGGATTGATGGCATTTAACTACCATCGGGAGTTGCAAGCTTGGGTAGTTCCTCTGTTGTTGGTTGGATTTTTTGCCTACCTGATGTCCCACAGCTTTCTGTCTGTCTTTGAAGTGACAGCAGATGCGATGTTCCTTTGCTTTGCTATTGATATGGAAACAAATGATGGATCTGCAGAGAAGCCATACTTCGTGGATCAGGAACTGCTGGTAAACCCCAGTGATAACAGCACAGATATTTGAGCCATTCAAAGCTTTTGGGGACATTTTCTTTCACCAAGACCTAGCAGTTTCAACCCACAACCCATGCTATTTCCTTTCCAACACCTTAGAACAGGATGGGCTCAGGGATACAAGTCATATGTGAATTTATAAATGGAAGTAAATGTCTCCCTCTGGCTCCTGTGTGCTAGCTGTGATCTGCTGCTTTTTAGATCATGCCCTGTAAGTAATGGCTGACTTCTTAGGCCTTATTGGATATATGTTCAATATATCATTGGTGATTGAAAAATATAAATAAATAGGTGAGCTAGCTGCAGAGACCAATTCATGGGCTACCCTAAGATTAAATGTTTATATTTGTTGTGACTTACTGTACAGTGATGAGCAAAAGTAAACAACAGGGAGCTGCTTGTTGGCAGCAGCAGGGCAATCCACATCCTATGGATGCTGTAGTTCTGAACAAAGTTCATGCTAACTCGAGTTGCTCTGCTTCATACCTATATAGATTCTTTTGCCAAAATACTGTCTTCTTTCTCTTGATTAAATTTTTCTGCCTCTGGACTGATTGTTCTGTCTCTTTACTCTCATAATTACTATATTGTTTTACAAGCATTTCCATGGAGAATCATTACGTAGTTAATAGTGATCGAGAGCTGTAATTAATAGCTGTATCGGAAGCATTTGAATGTATACGTGCCACCCCTCTCACATTAAGAGAGTATTTGAAGATGCAGATGTTTTTTCCTTACATGCTATTTTTGCCAGTTCTGTCTTTTCCTTCATAAACCATGCGACAAAGAAATTCTTAGTGATTCATGAAAAACAAACTCAGCAGCCAGAATAGCTCATATGATACAAATCTTCTGGATGGATTTCTTCAGGACAGTGTCAGAAGAACTGCTTTGGGGTTTTTTAATGCTGGTGTTAGGTTCCCTGTAATGTTCATAGAATTTTTTTGAAAACAAAAACTGACAAAAAGGCAGCCTAAAGATAGGCTTAACCCTTTGTACAGAAGAAAGCAGACAGATATTCTTTGGCCTTGATTCAGAACAGTACTTAAGCAGATGTCCTGAACAGGAATATGTTACTGAATGGAAAACTCTGAAGCCTTGACCTCTGTTCTTCTCCCCCTGTTTTGCCAAATGCTAAAATACTATTTAAGCCAATTCTTCTTCATGAAACAAGCAGGGGCTTTCCTTTCTCCACTTCCAAACTTTGTGGTAGTTTCTCTTTAACTCTGGTCTTAATTTCTTGTAATTAGCCATGCCCTAGGGCCTTGGGAGAAGAGAGAATTTCCCACAGGGGTAAGGAGCCTTCCAAGCAGGGAAGGCTGTGTAACCTTGTATGGAAAAACTGGGGGCAGCACAGCCAAACTCCTCCTCATTGCATGATCAAAAGTAAGTTTGCTCATGTAGCAAAGAACTTGGAGTTTCCCAACACATGAAGGCATTTGACTTGGGACGTCTGTGTTACGGTCGGGTTACAAACATCTGGGGGTGGCAGGGAGGCTCTGTGGCCCTCAGGACAGTATGCGACAGTGGGCGGAGAGCTGGGTGAGGGATTTCAGACAGCCGAGTCCTCATTCCTGCAGCAGGAGTTGGAACAGAGATTCTTGATTCTTCATCCTTCTCAGTTGCATTCATCACCTTTGCTGCCTCTGCAGAGTCCCTCCTGGTATCACTCAGTGTCATCCAGCTAGGAGCCAGCTACAGTTTCTTAGCCCTGGGCTGATTATCTTCCCTTACCAGGTATTTTTATTTGCATAATGGTTTGCATTGCCAAATGATCTCGCCCTGGTTTTTGCTTGTAGACCTTTGTGAGTCAGAGTAACAAGTTAACAGAAGGGCAGAAACACAGAAGCATGAGACCTTTCCAGGACAATGAAGATGGGACAGAGCTCCAACCTATGGTGAGACAGGAATGCGGGATATGTGTTTATCTACAAGCTAACGTGTTTGCCTTTACGCCCCAAGAAGAATGGATGTAGGCTGTCATGTATCTCCTGATGTCTCACAGCAACCAACATGTTGTACCCAGTGTCCAATTTACCCAATTGCTTTCCTTTCTCAGGAAACCCTCTGCTGGTGCAAAATGGATGGATCAAATATTTGTTCTCATCCTTCTTCCCATTCCCCAGTGTGCCCAGCAGAGGAAGAGAAAGATCGGACAATGGCAAGGGGGTGGGAGATAAATCCTATTCAAATAGTCCTCATGTCTGCTGTAGCAAAGTCGGTAGAGTGGCAGGCTGCTTGATTTCATGCTGGAACTGCTGAAGTTCCAGAGCTGGAAGATCAGAGCTTAGAGGCCTTTCCTCTCCACCCCCACCTTTTTTCTTAATTTCTTTTCCATCAGTATATATATTTATTTACTCTGTTTTATGCTGGGGTAAAAAAGCTGAGGTGCCAGAAGGGAGTGTTCCCCCACGCACCCAGGCTTGGGAAAGTCCTGAGAGTAAGCAGTAACTGACACCTGAACAAATGCTGCAAATGGCCCAACCTGAGAAGCTGCCCCAGCAAGTTCAGAGTCCGGGCTGATTTTCCGCAGCAGCGCGGGGCCAAGCCAGGGCTGCTGGAGGAAGGTTCTGCAGCAACAGCTCCTCTGGCACCTACGGCTGCTGGACACTACTACTAGTGCTCATCCCCTCCTAGATACTTCTTACACGAGTGTAGCAGATGTTGGTGATTTTTCTTGATCTGCTTTCAAGAGGTACTAGGCTCTAGCAAATTCTCACGCAGTTTTGTGGGCATTCTGCTACAGGCAGTGGGGCTACAGAGCATGGCTTCAGTTTATTGCTACAGTGAGGGATAGTTGTACTTGATTTTATCATTGTTTGGGTCTGTTACTGCATTCTTCAGTAATTTTTTGCCAAGCACAGAAACCAAGGGTGGGGGAGGGTATTCCCTTCAAGCAGATCATGGATTTGAGACACAAAAGAATGTTAATTATTTTCCCAGTTTACTCTTACGACATCTAAATGCAGAAACAGGACTAGTGCTACACATTGTTTGACTCCCTTTTTCTCTCTTTGTAGACTTGAATGTGAATTGCACCAGGAAGTATGAAGGCAGACCAGCAATAGCAAAAACAGTCATGAAAAAAGAAAGGTTACCAGTACTCCAGGACAAAGTGTTAGTTCTCTAAATCTCTGTTGTACCTTCTGCACTGGTGAAATAACACACAATCTGTTTGTATGAATAATGTATTTTGTGTGTCAGCACATCTGATTCTTATTAATATACTTGCTTGATGGTCTGGAAGCTGTTAATAAACAAACTCCTTGTAAATTTCTGTCGTCAGACTAAAAATACTAAGCCGACAGGGTCATCGAGCTCTCCTTCCTAGCTTTTTGGGGTGTTGGCGAACATGGGGTTTTTCCTGCTTCTCTGGGAACACTGGGCCAGTCATCCCTGGAAGAGAACGTAGAAACATTTGTAGAGGAGGCCGTGTGAGATGACTCACTCCTGATTTATTCTGTGTATCTGATTGCCGGTGCAACCAATTAAGGAACAGCACTGAGCTCATCGATGGCATTGATAGAAATTCTCTGTAGTCTAGATAATTAATGGTTATGAGGTAGGTGTCTTAATTATACTCTTTTGGGAATGGTTTTTACAATTCAGGATCATAAACTATCCATTGGCTCCTCCCCAAAGGGCAGCTGAGGAATAGTCCTTTATTTTGTAAATAAACAACTACCTGTCCTTTGCAATTGAAAAGACAAGGCAGAAAAAATTGTATCTGGATTTAAAGCTTGACAAAAAGACGCAGACAAGCAGTGGCTGGACAGAAATGAGATAAAGGAGTGTTATACATAATACTTCATAGAAATGTTAGTTGTAACATGGATGTGAAATATATCATGGAGGAATGTAGAGAAGAGGCTGTCAGGGCTCTAGTCAGAAAAGGGACATGGTAAGTGTCGACACTTTAAAAAAAAATGATAACAGTCTGTCAGCATTTTCTTGTGAACAATTTTGAGGCTTATTTAAACTTTGTGCCTGGACCCTGGATATAATACATTCTCATGGGCTCCACCTTGTTCTGAGTATGGGGTAGTTTTAGATTTTGCTCAGGGGAACATGATTTTATTCTCTGTGTTCAAAAGCTCCTTTAACATTTTGTTTGAGGAGAGGTTTGAGGTGGGAAGATGACTCCAACCAGGGATTTCAGTAAAGTCCACATCAGTGCAGGAAGTGAGACCCTACTGCAGGTAGTGACTCACAAGCTGCCATAATGAATAGATTGATAAACCTTGGGTTTGATAAACCTTGGGTTAGTCACAGCTTGGCAGTGACAGTACAGATGGATGGCCTGAATGACAAACCTGTTTTAGCCAAATACTGTCTCTGATCTGCTGGTAAAAAGAGACTAGTTACCTGCTAGGGAATGCTAAGACATACTTGCTTTTTATTCTTCATTGAATTAACTTCTGACTACTTTAATATGAGCCACTTCAAAAAGTTGAGGAATAGGGGCTAGATGATGAAAAGGGGAAAGAAATAGATTAATTACTTTCTGCCTGGCAGGTGAAGCTGGTCATTTACTGGCTGTGACTCACCACCTCTCATTATTTAAAACTGTACGTTTGGGAACTTCTGGTGCTTGGCTTGTGGATGCTGTCGGAATTGAAAGTCATGTTGAATAAGCAGTAGATCCCTAACCGTGAGAAAGTGTGCAGATATGGTACTTAGAGAGGGGCAAAACTTTTCCCTTCCACAGGT
This sequence comes from Podiceps cristatus, assembly GCA_000699545.1. Lineage (NCBI taxonomy): Eukaryota > Metazoa > Chordata > Aves > Podicipediformes > Podicipedidae > Podiceps > Podiceps cristatus. Next base: position 7,270 of record JMFS01087522.1, read on the forward strand.
GCCACCAAGATTGTTTCCAAGTAGGAGTGTCTCCACCCTGTAAAAATGTTTACCAATTTACAAAGCATAATAGGCTTGCTTGGAAGTTAAAAAAACCACAGTTCTTATTACACATTGAGGTTTTTTTCCTGCTTGTATTTGATACTCACACTGCATGTTTTGGCCCTCAACTCAGGGACTCTCCGATGGAAAAAAGGGAGGGAAATTTTTATATATGTATGTCCTCATTTTCAGACAATCCCTGGATGACCTCCAGAGGTCCCTTCCAGTCTCAACGATCCTGTGATTCTGTTCATTGCAATGACGATGCAGTGTCATTGCCTTCACTGCAGTTCCTGGGTGGAGAAAGGACTTTCAGACACTCACTACAAACTACACTGTTTTTTAAAGAAGGAAGATACTGAAAAATCCCCATTAAGCTGCATTCAAGTGTGTTTCACTTAAGCAATGCTGTACTGCCCATAGTCCCGAAATTACAACTGTGACAGTATGTTTGAAGAGTGACATATATTTTTACACAATTCCAAATGTATACCTTTCAATTAGATTTTGTACACAATAGCTTTATAGCTTTCAGGTGCGACACAGTGCCTCCCCATCTTCGATACATTCCACTAGCAATTGCGTCAACAACCTCCAACTGTAGCATTCCTGTGGGGCAGGAGTCCTCACCTGGGTTAGAGGGATAAAGCACCCCTACGGAAGCTGATGCTATTTAGCGCTCGTTTCTCATCGCTGTCTTCCCTGGCAGGATATTGCAGTCAGGCAACCACAAAGCAGGCTGGAAGTAGGTGGTGGGGTGGGATGTAGGCACAGCTCCTGTGAATATGTAGTTAGTACTAGTTCAGGTACCGATGCTTGTTCAAGGCACTTCTGGTATTTCAATGTCTGCCCTGCAGAGCAGCTCAATACTGTGTGAACTCTTCTTTCCTGCAGCTATGGAAGATTGGAGTCAGAGGAATGAAAGGTACTTTTATAACTATATTCCTTAAAAATAGGAGATGGGAACTACTGGTGTCTGTATGTGAGGAAATGGCTAAGTAGTACACCTTATTGTTTTAAGTGAGGCAGTTTGCATTTGGTCTTCCTTGGTGCCTACATCAAACTCACTTAATTCAGTTATGATTCCACAGGATACCTCTGTGGATGAAAGAAAACAGGCATGCTGAGAACAGTTTGTCTGTTGTTTTGTTTCCTCTGTTCAAATACATACATAATAAATGCGTGCAAGTAGTTTAAAGCTTAAGTTTTGGATTCCGAAGGAGCAGGAGGGCATTGTTCATGCTCTCAAAAAGAGACCTCTGCTTTCACCCAAACTGTGAAAGCAATAAAGCTTTTGTTGTTGGTCATAGTGCTGCTTTTCAGCATTCAATACAATAGTTCTAAATTGTTAAATGCTATTCTTTTGAAGGGGCAAAATAGCATAGTTCAGGAAGAGCAGGTCTTAACAGACATCTTGGTAGTAATTCTCTTGCCTCAGATGCAGGGCTTGGACCAGTGACCTCCAGAGGTCCTTTCAAATTTCAGTTCTGTGAAAGAAATAAGCTTAAGACTTACACAACAAATAGGTCAGTCGAAAGTCAGCTCACCATATCACACCAAAAGATAATAGAAAGTAATGGAGCAAAGCACAAACAATTTCTAGTCTTGAGGGAAAAATCCTTTACAAGTCCCGAACTTCCAAGTATAAAAGCATTTTATACATCAATGTAAATAACTTAGATCTGCAGTAAACACTTTAAAAATACCTTTAATTTTTTTTTACCAAAGTTAGGAACAGCAACAGCGACCCCCCCATTAATAGCATGCTCTTTTCTCTCCTGTGAAGAATTGCCCAGGTAAATTAGCACAGCCCGGCTGCACTCCCTACTGAGGAAGCAAGCACTTTCCACTTAGGAACAAAGCTCTGTTATGAGTAACTAAATAACTCAGATTGCAACCAGAAGGCACAAAGATTGGGATGTCTCTTTACATCCTTAAAACAAGGGTGTTTTGATTTCTCGAAGTGATGGTATGGTGGTTACAGGCTGAAGCAGAGGCAGCTCAAATATCTGCGGTTCCTCATTTGCCTTGAGAAAAGGGCAGGGATTTAGTGAACAGCTCAGGATCTGTGGTCATAACCTCGCAGTCCTGTAGAGGGGAAGTGAACTCTGCTGTAGAGGAGCTACATTCCTTTCCCGTTAAGTCACCGTCACTTGAGGGAGATTTTTACCAGGTTGTTAGATTAAATTCCACGGAAAAGAAAGAACCTGAACTGCAACACAGAGCAGTTCTAGGTTACTCTTAACGCAGGCAATGGTGATGCTGATTTGGGAATAATTTCTGTGGCATCTAATCTTTAAGAAGGGTGGCATAACAAATGAGACAGGATCGTCTACATACCTTTAAGAAAAAATATTTATTTATAAAAATACACTGGGATCAGTTTGAGAAGTGTGGCAATAAATACAGTTCAAGGAAGAAAAAGCATTTCTACATGGATATATTATGGCACAATAAAAGGTAAATGCACCATCAATCATGGGACTTCTGTTGGCTCAAGACTTTGTACAAGCTCCCTTTTTAGTAAGACAACTATTTCTAAGAGTTTGGTCAGTGTTGATAATGGAATGAATACACAATCACAAATGCACGCTTATGTCTAATGCAGGACTTACCATTAGCAAACAATACCTTAGAAACATAGTAATGATATTTAAATCACTAACATGACGTCTTAGATTTAATTGGCAAAGACCACATTTAACTTTAAGCATGAAACTCTTTTTGCTCGTCTGGAAAACAGAAAGCTGTAAATATGTAAAATGAAGGCTTAACGCGGTATGTAAATACCTACTTAAGTAGAGATTCTGAAAATGCATAGCTCCTTATTAGACGACCTGGCTGTACAAGAGCACTCCCCCTTTCACAGTATTCCTTTTACTTCATATGCAGTTATTGTTTATGCTGTAGACTACAACCGTTACAGCACTAAAGGCAACTAGACAGGGAAAGGGCAGAGAAAGGAAAGAGGAATGTATGTAAGGCAATATTTCTTTAGGTACATTAAGCATAGTGTGTAGGAAAGACAGGTAAAAATTCCACAAGGCTAGTTTCGTTCTTACTGAATAAAATAATGGACTAATACTGAACTTTTGATGCAAAGCTAGTAATCAATGCCCTGGTCACTGTACTGACCATGGTAATCTCTTTGATAGTCATCTTGGTACTCTCCGTGATAGTCATCTGGGTATTCTGCCTGATAATCGCTATCGCTGATTTCCGACCCGTTAGTTCCTGTTCCTTGGCTGCCGTTATGAATGACAGGTTCTGTTGGTGCAGCACAGTACTTGGGGTCATACACTTGTCGTCCAAGCCCATACACGCTCATTCCCTTCTGTGAAGCTACTTTGTTGGTTCCCATTTGTAATGAAATAGTCGAGTTATCCACAGGTTGCAATATGTGCTTCTGATCGTAGATGTCTCTCCTGGTACCTGGCGCCAGCATACCAGCCTAATAAAACAGGGTTGTAGAGGTTCAGTAAGAAGGTTAAGAGCTGTGATACCAAGATTTATGATTACAACTAGCATGTCTTACTGAAAGTGCTAGAAAATGGGGAATTAAAGTATAACAAAACATAGCATAGCAGCATGTGTTCACTAGTAGGTAAGTCACAGAAGAAAGTCCTTGTGGAAAGGTCCAGTTTATTTCCCCCTTCGGAGAGAACAGGCTAAGTGTTTGGATCAAGGTAGTGCCCAGGAAGCAATTTCTTTTTCACCTCTGTCTAGTTAGTACTTGAAATGAAGTTACTGTTTTCTTTCGGTATAACACAGCCAGACGGAAATTCTAGAAGCACCAGCTCATTTTTATGCCTTAAGATATTCAGCACAGAACGCACTGGTTAGTGATGAGAAATTTAAGTTCTTCAATTACTGTGTAAAAGCACAGCCAAACTGTACCCTCTCGTGGCTGCCAGTTAGGCTCTGCTACTGCAGGCCGCTCCCAGACTCCCCTGGCTCGCTGGGCTCTCCCAGGCCGAGAGTCGAAGCCCCTCTGCGAGTGTCACACGCAGTCCCGCTTACCTGACTGGCTCCTTTGTTAGTGCCCATCTGTAGGCTAATTGTCGTCTGGTCAAATGGCTTATCAGTTTGCATTTTTGGATCATAGAGGTGTCTTCTAGTTCCATAAGCAGTCATGCCTGCCTGACTGGCACACTTGTTGGTGCCCATCTTTATTGGGGGAAGGAAGAGGTGGACAGAAAAAGTGATTTTTATTTGCACAGCAAGCACAGTCTAAGGAAACATATGGCTGACGGAAAAAGTAACTACAGTGCATGCTTTCCTCATGGAGCCTGACCACTACCCGCAATAAATTAGCCTTTCCCCATACTGAGCTTCAGAAGGAAAAATAAAGGCATCTCATCCTAAGGCACTTCTGTGACTGGCATTTCCTCAACTGTGCGTGCAATTAGAATGGGTGCATGCAGCAAAATCTAATAGCTTTCACCCAGAGAAGGAATGGTTCAATTACACGGCCACAACTTCTGTACCCCAGGAATTTTCAGATTTTATGCCAGTTATTTTGGGGTTTATGACCATTAAGGAAAAGTGGAGAGAATAAAGGCTTGTACCATATAAGGAGCTTTAGCTATCCAAAGACTCCTACTTTAAAACCACTTTAGGGGACAGAGGTGATACTGCTAATATTAGCTGTTCCTTCCCTCCTTATCGCTCTTGCTGCAGATTTAAAACAAACAGGAAAAACCTTCCAGGCAGTCACTTGAGCTTATAAAGCCAATCAACTGCTTACAAGAATTAAAACCTCATACCTCCTTCCACGATAAGAATGTAATGTAATTCTGCAGCTGTTTTGCAGACGCAATATATCAGTTAATCAAAACAAGAAAGTCGTTCTCAAATATAACAGATTAACCGCGAATTTGAACTTCGTACTTACCTGCAGGCCAATTACACTTTGACCAGCTTTTAGTTTTCCTGCATCAAAACTTCGTGCTTGTTTCTCTGCATATTTCACACCAATATCAATTGTAGTATGAAAACCTTTAGTTTTTGCCTGTTTAGGGAGAGGGAAAATAAGAGTATTCAGTGTTTATATTTTCTGCTACTGGAACACTGGCTTTAAGGTCCTGACCCTGGGCTCTCAAGTGATGCCACAAGCAGGTTTATCTCTTATGAGAAACTCTCTGTGCCAGAAGTGAGAAGAGGTAACAGTTCCCCACACCATTGGGAGGCGGCACGCCAAAGCTGCCCGCGTATCTTGTCAGAGATTCTGCAGGGATTAGGGTTCTCCCGTGAGCCTCCCCAGTTCTGTGTGTGCACAGGCGGCTTCAGGGCAGGGCCATCTGCCAGCAAGAATCCAAGCTCTGAGCTCCAGGCCTTCCCTGGGGGCACGTGGTAGGACACAGCCCTGGGGAGTTCAACCTCACAGGAGTATCTGCCCCCTCCTGACAGGCCACTGCTGTTTTCCGTATTTGTGTGAGTGGTAAGGGTGCATCTGGACTGGTATGTGTAGAAATACTTACCAGACCTGCTAGCGCCACTAGAGTAGTCTGTACTTGAGTCATATTTCCATTTTCAAAAAGATCATTTGCTTCAAAAATATCATGTGGCTTCATGCCGTAGACTTGGATGGCTTTGATAAAATTCCCAATGTTCTCCAGCTAAATGGAAACAAAAAAGCCAGTTTTCTACTCAGTGTTTCAATTCAGAAACTAAGTAATTTTAAAGCTTTCTGGTGTTGGTTCATTTTGTTTGTTTTGCTTGTTTTACACAAGTTCTTTGGCTTGTGCAAACTGGACAAAATGGTGTGGTTAAGAGTGACTGTTAGGAATTCTGAGATTGTATTTCATTAGTTTTAGTGTTGACTTCAGAAATCAGTCTAAGGGTTTATCTAATCTAGCCTGGCATCTCTCCATCAGTGAGTATCATACACCATGTTAGAGGGGGTTTTCTCTTTCAAGAGAAATCCTAATCTAAAACCTGCTTCAAATTGGAAAATTTGACCTAGTGTCCATGCTATTTGACTTCAGCAACTGATAACTTTGAGTAAAATATAAACATAACTATGCAGAAAGGAAAAACATTTAAGTATTATTTTGCTCAAGTCCTGGGATAAATTCAGTTAAGCTTCTGGGGGGGGTTATTAGCACTTTTTAGCACTGTGTGCTGTAGAAATTGGAAAGCAATATGGAGTACGAGGAGTAAGGACTGAATCTCATCTTTCCTTCTGAAGTCTTAAGAGGTATTAAAACTTTTTTAAAAAATAAAAATCCCCTACCATATTTAGAAGCGTTCAATGCCAATAAAAACAAGAGGCTGACATAGCAGTATTAAGCCAGACCCAGCAACCCTTCCAATGCTTGTTCTAAATGCATGTGGCCTTTGATAGTCCCTTGTGGGAGGGAAGTGCTAGATGGAGCACTGGTAAGAAATCAATTCTGGATATACCGAAATAAAATACATAGCGTAGTTTGTACCATATTGTTTTCTGAGTTCTGTAACACAAACATTTCTTCTGAGACTGTTCAAGTCCTTTACCTCCCCACCTTCTCCAGCTGCTTTCTCAGGAGGACACTCCATACAGTGACCTCAAATGTCCAGGTACAGGCAAGCTGCTGACCTGAGACCTTGCAGCACTGCCTGGATGGAAAACTCTGGCTGTAATTTAATTAAAAAGTTAACAGGTTTTGGTGGTTGTTGGTTTGTTGTTTTGCTGGGGGTTTTTTGGTTTGTGGTTTTTTTAAAAAAAAACTTGGAAAAAGGTCTTGTGCTTCTATCTGAAATGCCATCTAACAGCTAAAGCACTACTACTAAATATGTATACTGAATACCTTTTATGATCAATCTCTGGTATAGTTGCTTTCTGTTAAATGCTGTTTATGTACGCAGTATCCTCAACTGTTGTGCACGTATCATATACAAAACTTGGTGCTATTAAGATTTGAGGTGTACCATATTCACAGCAAATTTGTTAATACAGAACAAAAGAACTGTTTGGGGGTCGGAGAGGTTAAGAGGTGTAGTTTGGGAGGGGATTTTTGTTTTACCTGGTGCCAATTTAGTTTTGATTGATTAATTTTCTTCACTGATCCTGGCTGCAGCTTATTTATAAGCCTAGGGAGGTGAAAAAAAGGGAAATGCTTAAACAATAAATCTCATCCTCATACCATCTGTGCAGGCATTATATATTTTCATTCATGCTTTATTAGTTGCATTAGTTTAATCAAAATGGTTAATTTTTTGGTTTATACAGAGTGCCTAGCTCAGAACTCGGGTTCAACAAATCTAACAGACCATAAGAATTTTTGTGTGCCATTTGATTATTATAGAACATAACTTAGAAATACTTAGAAATCTTTGCTGGAATATAAGAGATTTAAGTTTTCATTCTTCTCCATGATTTCAAAGAAGCTGTCTCCCACCCTACTGTCAGCTATCTTCGACTATTATTGTTGATGTGTTTGAAGGGGAGTCTTCAGAAAGTCCCTCCTTAGTTCCTCTAAAGTGGAAACTGCTAAAAATAAGGTTACTTAATAAATGCTTACTCGCATAAGATTATGCCATCTTTTAATCCCAGTTGAAAGTTTGCACCAATGCTCAGCCCTGTAACCTCTTCTATCCAGTTACGCAGATCTTCTTCTACCTGGGGGTCATACTTCAGGGCAATCTGTAACACAAGCAGTTATAAAGTTACTTCACGAGAGAAAACTGCAACTCTTTTCCCCCAAAATCTGTTTGAAAGAGTATGCTATATCACTTATCCAGTTATATTTTAAATATCAGAGTACAGATGTAAGTTTCTGTCCCTTTTACTATAATTTTTATGGCTTTACTAAATGTTTACTTGCAAATAGCACTCTGAAGCAGTAAACAGTTCTTCCTACTGTAAGAATTTCTGGAGCTTGTGAACAGTCTTTTGATAACTGCAGAGGAATAATGACACTTTCTGGGGGTGAAAAAAAAAATCTACCCAAATTGTACTTCAAAAAATAGTGTTATGAACACAAGAATTCTGAATTGCCATGCCATCAGTACTACTGCTCAGATGTAGATTTCTACATGGGAACTTTCATACAATAGATATGAAGTCATTCTGCTGAAAATTACAGTGGGTTTGCTTTTTTAGCTAGATCACGATTAACAGAGATGACCTAGTAGCAACAAGGGGAAACATTACAACATTAAGAGTAGTTTTGCTGGAGGTTCTGGAGGTCGCACATGTGGTCTTTTAAACTTAAGCTCTAACATGTCTGCTATATCTCTTCTCTTTGGCCGTGCTGGAAGACTGATGGAATAAACCCTGCTCTCATGTCTTAATTGCAAAGTTGCTGCACTGTTTCTTCAGAGAGAGAAAACCTGCAATGGCCTTTGAAGTCAAAGGCATCAAACAAAGGCCCAGAGTTTTTAGCATGGTGACTTAAAAACTCCTTTTCCAGATGTCCAGCCTTCACTACTCAGTGTGTCAGTTCATTAGTGACACTCAGTGTGTCACTTCAGTCACTAGAAATTAATCCATGTAAATGGAATGCTTAAAACTGGTCAACTTCAACGATACTGGCAGCTAACGGGGCCCACACTCCACTCTCTGCCCTTTGTTCCCCTCCCCTGAAGAGACTGAAAAGCAGCTCAAGCTTCCTTCAGCCTGAACTTGTTAGTTTTGCGATACTCTTCAGTATTGGCGAGTTGGAGAAAAGGGATTCTATCATTGAAAGTATTGCTCCTTTTTCTGCAAACAAAACAAGTTGTCTGAGCATAAGACTTTATGGCATAAACAGACTCCACTAGTGCAGAGATTGGCAATGCTTTACTGCCTTCATTAGAAGTTGTCCCGCATGGGTCAGTGAGCAAGATGGGGAAGGAGGGTGCTACCGTGAGAAACTTGGCAGGCAAGCACAGAATGTACTCGCAGTACTTCTAACTAATGGAAAATGAGCTCAGCTACTACCAGTTACTTACAAATTCCTAACAAGAAACTGATGTAAAGCCACTCACATTAGATCAAAATGTAAATTTCAGACTTTCTACATATTATCTTAGACCTCACCCCAGAAAGGCCAGGTATGAGCAGCCATTTACACTGCAGGAGATAATTCCAATGTATCTGAATTACTTGGATAGAGGCAATTGCTACATTTTGGCTAGTGTTAGTAATCCCCAACTCCAAACTGACCAAACTAAAAATTATAGTATTCTATTCTCTATTCTTCTTCTAAGGGGAATGGAAAATTCCTGTATCTTTGGCTTTACTTCAAAAACGCGTCTGAGTAATACTTATTTTCCTTAGACTATTTGTAATAGGGGTGCTATGCTGCCTTAGTTACAGATCCAGATCATGGACTAACCTATTCTCTTACTCAGATCTTGATTAAGGTGTAAAACTTCGTGCAGTATTCTGCACAAGATGACAAGTACTTCAGCACTTAGACCAAAGCTAGTCGAAAATAATCAAGATACCCCTTTTCTCACTGAATTAAAAAAGGAATCAAGCTCAGGTAACTTTGCCTAGTGTGAGGCAAACGTCATGACTACTTCCCTCTCCCAGCCCCAAGCGCACCTTTTGGATCTTAGCTAGCCAAGATGAGCAGCAGACTGGAAAAGCTAGCTGCAGTTCACAGCTCCACAGGGGAAGCTGCTGTGAAGCAGCACAACCACAGCCTTTGTTTATTGTGATGGTAGTAATAGTAGAGAGTGGGTAACTCCTTTTCTGAGGGGCTACCAGAAAGGTTAATATCTTGGAAATGGTGTATGAAGAAACTGGTTATCATTTTTCTCCTTCCTAACCTGGTGACCAGCCAACAAACTACTTCTCGTGGCTATTTTTATTTCCTGTGGAAACAAGGCTTATGTGATCACAGCCTTTGTCTCCCCCAAACATTTGGCAGAACTCAAGTAGCTTGTTCAAACTTACAGAAGAGCAGCAGTTTTGGACATGACTGAGTCAGTTATTTCTGTGAAAGTAAGTATTTGTGCGAAGGAAAAAGATCCCAAAAGCTCCCCAAAAGACTGAAACATAGCCTCGTACTTTTATTACACGTTACAGAACCTACAGAGATCTTACAAAAGTGATCGCACCCACAAAATCTTGTTACGTGTACAGATGAGACATACAGCAGATAATATATTTCTGTACACCTGTTCAAAAGAAAAAGAAAAACAGGATTTGTAAAAATCCATGCCAGAACTTGGTATGTTCTGATATTCCAGTTAGAAAAGGGCAGACAATGTGTGCTGGTCATTTGTACGCTGACAGTTCCAGCTACGTTAAAATCACCATTCTAACATGCATGTGGGTACAGAGAAGGGTTTAAGCTAACCTGTGCCACAATTCCTTAGTAAATTAGAAATGTAACCAACATGCTTCCTGAAAATTCAGGCAGTTTTTGTTTCAGTGTAGCTTAAATAAAATGTTAAGTCATAGTTCAGCCATTCTGCAGCTGGAATTGTCTGCAATACAACTGGAATTGTCTTTCTAAAACTTAATTTATTTTTAAGTACTAGTAACCCACCACCCCTTTTTTTAAGGGGAAATTAAGTCTGTGATCATGTCATCAAGACACACATTTTTAAGATCAGACTCTATCTCCTCTCTCCTCATGTTTTAAAAAAAAGTAAATCTGGAAGTTTGTAAGAATGAGAACCCTGAAGACTTCTGCAAGTGTGGCTATTTTAATCTTTCTTGGCAAGCATATAAAAGAAAAAAATGGCAAAAATTTTCCTCATTTAATACTAAATGCATTCCATATTTGAGATTATAACTGAGCTGAATATTAAATTGCTGCCCCCATTGCTTGGGGAGCTTAGAAGTAATCAGATGGAATTTTATCACTTCTCCTGAAAAATATTTACTTTATGTGGGAGTACTCTCACATGTGTTCAAATCTCGAGTTTTTCAAGAGGTTTTAAAGTGTCGTGTGGTATCACTACAGTGCTTATCTAGAGACAGGAAATAAAAAACACTTATACATGTGAGGAAACTTGTCTTATTGCCACTAAAAGCATTACTATTAAATCTGCTAATTTTCTGAATTGTTTTCACTACTGTACAGTTTCACTTAAATATGGTAAAGCTTTTGGTTTGATTTTTTGAAATGATGGGAAGATAGGTTACAGAAAGTGAAGTGTGGTGGTGATTTCTTTGAAAATTACACCAAATCTCTCTGAAAAGCTAAAGACATGGAAACTTAAGAATCTAGTTTTAAACATGTGACAAGAAGGGGTTAAACAGGGAGAGTGACAGGTCAGGTACTACCAGAAGCAGGCATTATGCTTACTCTGAATTCTTAGCTCTGTTACTCCCCATGACACTAACACTAAGTTAGTGAATACTTCATATTTTCCACGCATCTATCATCAGTTATTTCAGTTTTCCTTTGATTGCTATCTACAAGGGGAAGTTGGAAGCACTGATATAAATTTTTAAAAAAATATGTTTTTTTCCATTACTACTAATCAACATGCCAACATTTGATCCTTTTTAAGTACTGAACTTTCATGGAAGATACTGAAATCTTACAAGTGCACAGCAAAAGAAAACATCGCCTACTAAAGATGAAAGCAGTAGCTAAGCAGCTTCTTTCAAGTATTCATCATCAGTGCCATGAAAAAATACACAGTTTCAGAATACTCCACAAAAGATTCAATTGTAGCAATGAATGTAACCATTTTATAAAAGTTTAAAACCAGACAGCAGGAAGCCAACTGTTAATTTCTTTACTTGGTTCTGACAAATCTTGAAAGATAAAGGTGTAAATGCTATTCTCTTTGTTGACACTTCAGAGATACAGAGTTAATAGTTAGAAATATCTTTGAAAGGAAACTGAAGTTTATACAAGTGGTCAAAATTATAGATGATCTAAGGTTGTGGGAGGAAAAGAGTAGGTGTGACTTGCCTATTACAAGCTCTTAACTGCTAGTAATGTTCATAACAGGGAGGAGTTGTCTCTATTCAGTTTAGAAAAAGCTACACTAAATTTGATGATCAACTGAAAGGCAATCTTTTTAATAATTATGAATAGAAATTTAATAGTGCTACTACAAGTAGTCTTCAGAAGACTGACAGAAGGTATCACCTTGCTACTGGAAGTCGCAAGTAAAGAAGAGGCTGCATAAAAAATTAGGTTTGTGTATTACCTTCCTTTTGGACTGGCTTCAAATTTGATTAAAAAAAAATAAATCACCTACTCATTTTCAACTACAACTGTATAAAACATCATCTTCAGTTAGTTACGACTCTGCAAAATTCTGCATCTGCGTTTGTGAGGAAGGAGGCAGAAATCTGGAGAACAACTCCATGCTGTAAGAGAACATTTTGAGCTTAAGACTCTTTGATACCAGTTGGGATCGCATTAGATTTGGCCTTTTCCTGAGCTCCACACAATTTTAACATATTACCAAAGGACAAATTTATCAGGAACCGAAATGCCTCAGATGCTTATGATGCTAAACAGTGACTGTCCTGTACAGCCAGGATAAGACTGCCTCATTAACAATGCAGACACCAGCATTTAATCTAAAATTTTTTTCCCCCTCTCCCCCTGTAATCTTCTACTACAGATAAATTTAAGTGGGCGCTTCTTCTCTATAACCTAAAACTGATGCACTTCAACTGTAGGGCTGGAGTTGTGTTGTCTTTGAGTGGAAGGACAGAGAGGGTAGAGCTCGAGGCACCAAGAAGTCAGTTCCTCACTAGGTGATTCCTGTTTTAAATGCCGTGTTTCATCTTTGAATGTCAGATGCAGATAATACCTAGCAGTATGATGTGATACACATACATTTATTCCAATGTATGCCTAAGGCTAGAATTCTTGGGTTAAACTTGATTCCTCTGGGAACTTCACACTCAGTTCTCACATCTTGTTCTGTTCAGGTAGGACTTTCCTGTTTGAGACAGTGTAAAAACCCTCCCTCCACCCGTAGCACAAGAACATCGTAGTATAACAACAGCAGTCCTCATTTGTTGTCAAGCGTATGGATTCCTGGAAACAAATGAAGGTATGTTGGCCAATTTAAAGGGACACAGACAGACCATTAAAGTTACTCAATGTGCCGTAGCATGCTGCCTTTGAGTGATGATGTCAACCAGTATTTCACACCATAAATGATATCATATGGACTTTCAATTGTCCAAAAGGACAAAAAAAAAAATACTAACCTTTTCCAAATCACACAGTACACACTGCACGCTAAGGGCTATGTATATGCCAAATCTCCAGCGTAGGAGTTCAGCTGTCTATACTGCTGCTACTCTGGAAAAATACTGTAACAGTATCTCAAGAAAGAGTTTAAGCACACTGCATAGCTTTTTACAAGTCACTGCAACTAACAAACAGAAAACTTGGAAGTTAAAAAGCAGGTATAGAAGATAAAACTTTCAAAGTTACCCATCCTGTCATAACAGCTCCTGCTTCTTAGTTCTGATGAAACTTTTGACTAAAACTTCAGGCTTTATGCCTCCACAGCAGGGGTCAAATGTTTAACATGCAGCATGCTGAATTTGAAGTACTAGTTCGCATTTGAAGAACCTGCTCTCTAGTCAAAAGTTTTAACAATAAAAGCGTGTGCTTGTCAAAGTGAGTGAACAACTCTATTGCAGGAACTGTGTTTGTCAACAAAAACCAAGATTTATATACTATAAAAGTGCAGCAAAATGAGTTGTATGTTGTGGTTTTCCAAGGTAAATAAAGTACAGGGCCATGTACAGCAAGAGAAATACCCAGGACTTTATTCCAAGATAGTATACGAAGAGGTTATACACATACTTTTTCACCAAAGAGAATAAAAAACCCCTAAGTTTTACATGTTAATATTCTTCATGGGAACAAATTTGGCGTGGCCCATATCCTTACTTAAAATAAAATTACTAATTACAAAATTACTAATTTTTCAGTAAAAAAAAAAAAGAGTAGAGAAAGCATACTGGATTTCTAATAAGTATGGGAATATATTTATCTCATACTGAATTTAATCCAGGTCTAGCCAGGGTGTTTAATATTAATTTTACTGTTACACATTTAGGTCATAAACTACTGAAAGCAAGAAAAGATAACTAAGGGGAAACTCCAGTTTGTAAAACCTAAGGTTGCACAGTTTAAATTTTAAGCAACAATTTGTTCCCATACCAGCTTTTCAATTTTTATTAATTTGGAACTGAGTGAAAATGAATTTTTATGATTTCAGTGGTGCCTACAAACATCCTTTGTACTAAAATAAGTACTGCCCTCAGGAGTGATTTGTCTTACAAGGCCAAAGATACCAATGCTGATACTTCTTGAATACTTGCTTGGCACTGGTTTGCGATGAGTTCTTTCTCCTCCCTTTTTAAGGCTTTATAATGATGCAAGGAAAGATGAAAGCATGATTATCTCCTGGTATCAAGGCAAAAGCTCTCTGAAGCTCCTTACTACTCAGAAGTGAGAGTGAGGTAGACTACAGGGCTGGTCCCAAGTTATCCTCCAGAACTGCAGCTACTGGCACCTGAGCTGCCTCATTCTGTTCACCACGGGCTGTTACAGAACACGGTTCTGAATCTCATGTCTAAAATTTACACAGCAAAACATCTGGGATAAAAGTGTGTTAGGAGCTTACTAGTTATTCAAGTGACCAAGAAAAAGGCACAGAACAGCAAGTGTTCCTCTCATAAGCTGGAAGAATGGTTTTCTAGGTTTAGTGTGGGGTTTTCTTTTGTGGTTTGGTTTGGGTTTTTTGTTTGATTGTTGGGGGTTTCTTGTGGGTGGTTGTTTTTTTTGTTGTTGTTTTTGGGTTGTTTTTTTTAATTATACAACTCAGTTAAAACTTTCTGGTTAAAATTCTATGGTGTAAATAGATTACTATACATATTCATTCTGCAACTTAAGAGGTGAGGGAGAGTGACAACGACATAATCAGTATTTTTCTGCAGAACAGTTGTAGTTGTCTGCCAACAGAGTGGTTATTTAGTCATAATAATAAGCAGAATAAATAAATAGCATACCCTATAAGTTGAGACAGAGAACCCAAGTCAGTGGGGAAAATAGAAGGTTTTGACTTTTACTGAAAATGGCTGAGAAGGAGTGACAGGGTACTGAGGTTATTGTCAAGCGGAGCTTCTTGCCATTTCAGCTACCAACCCGATGACCTTTCATCAGAAGGACAAATTAAAATTCCCTGTTAATTTCACATATGTTGTCCAGGACTGCATGCAAAAGCAGATTCCAGAGGAGGCATATTTGAGCCCAAGAAACCCAAAGGTAAAGGGAATGTAAAAATCCAGATGACAACCAAAAGGGAAAGTACTTCAAAAACTGAAGGCCACCATTAAGTAGGCCCTGGTATTTGAAGATGTATATTTTTTTTTTCTGTTGTTATGGACTGTTGTACAGAAAGGCAGAGAATATCATGTGTTACTGCTAATATTGGAAGATCTCACTCTATCCCACTATGCTACTTAGAACAAAAATTTTACAGCTGTATCCATTCTGCCCTTTTTTTTTTTTTGTTATTTGTAGCATAATTGATAACTTGCCAATACCTCACTGTTTTCTCCATAAATCAAAATTAAGGCTACAATCTTTAAAGGAGAATAAGCATTAAACCAAAATTCCTGGTACTCTTCCCTTAGGCACCAGTTTACGTTCTGTGAAGAACAAGCCATGCCTCCAAGTTTCCAAATCATCTTACTCATAAGATACCTGTAGTCACGCATACCATTTGTTGCCAAATCAGCAGGCTGGAAGAACAAAGTGTTCTTCTCCCTGGCTGTCCAGAATGGTTTTGTGACAGCTTGCAAACTATCCAAAAGCCAACACTACATCTCTTCCCGCAGAGTGCACCAGCAACTCAGATGTATGCCTGAACCTTGAATACTGGTTCTCTCTCCTCCTCTGCAGCTGTACTACTGCAACACTCTTCCCCATGCAAATCTGTTCTTGCAGTTTTTCTCACATTTCTTGTTCTTGTCATTTCTTGTCATAGTCAGTGTTTTCTGGTTTATAACTCCAATTCTCCATCAGCTTCCACTTTCAACTGTAGCACCTTCTTGTCCTGCCACCATACATTACACTTCTTGCTATCAAGACCCTTTGTGCTGTATCTTTAGTCTGAATATTGCTGAAGGGTTTCAGTTTCTTTACATGGTTGAAGTAATATTCACTACCTTTTATTTGAAATCATTGCCATTTCATTTAAAAAGCATGGGGCTAGATATGAAGTTTCTTCTCAGCTAAGGCTGTGTTGATCCAACCTGATGCACAAAAGCCTGTTAGTCCCTGAGGAGAACAGATTCTGCTTGCTCTGAAACCCATCCCCAGTATGACTGCCTTGAGCTGATAGGACACAACTAATCCCAGCAGGCTCTGACATTGCTAGCTGTGAGGTCTGAAACAACATGCTGAGCCCTGCACTGAAAATACTGGTGACCTGCTCTACTGACAGACTTCAGTGGTACCTAGTTGCTCTTGTTTTGTGGGGAAAAAAATTACAATCTAACAGAACGATGTGGTGCATAAACAGCAAAAAAACACCCCAATCTGAAACCAACTTTGTTCTCCTCATAGTAAACCAGAAGTGTCTCCTGACACAACTACTGTAACTCTGGTGGAAGAGTAGTTCTCAAAGGCTAGACTGAGCCTGCAAACGGAAGCAGTAACATCAATGATCATTGTATCTTTCTGACAGTACTTTTCTCATCTATTGCTACTACAGCAGCCCAGGAAATTATATATTCTTCCAAGTTTACTTATTTTTCTCCCCCAATAGGACAGCTTTTAAAATATGGAATCACAGAACGGCAGGGGTTGGAAGGGACCCCTGGAGATCATCTAGTCCACCCCCCTGCTACAGCAAGGTCACCTAGAGCAGGCTGCACAGGAACATGTCCAGGCAGGTTTTTAACATCTCCAGAGAAGGAGACTCCACAACCAAATACACCTCTCAAAAAAGTTAAGAAAACTGAAGTCTTTCAATGCAAGCTCTGCTAAATGTTACTCAAAATACACATTCCTTCTGCCTCTCCAGCACAGGCGTAGTCCATGCCGGCTTTTGTCAGTACCTTTTTCAAAGGTAAACCTCAAGACTCTGCTTTCACACCTCTTTTGCCCTACCAATAAGCTCAGACTTGACTGCTCGCTGCCACTTATGATCCCAGGCACAGGCTTGACTGAAAAATGAACCAGATGACACGGCAGGTCCTGAGGTAATGAACATTTCCCAGTTACTAATGCTCAGTGTTTTCCATCAACTGCGCTGATCGTATTTGGTCACCTGTCATAGAATCAGAATGGTTTGGGTTGGAAGGGACCTTGAAGATCATATAGTCCCAACCCCACTTCGAACATCCTTCTTGTGTTGGGTATTCCAGACCTGGACACAGCGCTCCAGGTCAGGTCTCATCAGAGCAGGAGGCAGCACTGCAGGTGGAGTGTCACCAGAGCAGAGCAGAGGACCAGAATCCCCTCCCTCGACCTGCTGGCCACCCTTCTCTTGATGCAGCCCAGGATAGGGTTGGCTTTCTGGGCTGCGAGTGCACATTGCTGGGTCATGTTGAGCTTCTCATCAACCAGCCGCCCCAAGTCCTTCTCCACAGGGATGCTCTCAATCACACCGTCCCCCAGCCTGTATTGAAACCGTGGATGTCGGCCTGCTCCAATTCACTTCCATGAACTCACATTATCTGAACAGGCGCACTGTGGTGCTGTGGTAAGTATTCATAAGGAAAACACAGGCTTCTCATTCTTGCCCCCACTTCATCCCGGCACAGAATTATTCAGTTGGGTTTTTCTGTTGTTTAGGTGAAAGACGTGATTTCTTTACAAGTTCCTTAACTTCTACTAGATAGCAAAGTCTGTCTAGATTTATCTTTTATACAGTTAGTAGATCAAAATCTCTGAAATCACACATAGCACATTCTTCTGGTTGAAGTAATTTTCCCTATAGCCAAATTTCTCAGCGGAAGCACAAGAAATGCAGATCTCACATCCTAAGCTTTAGGAGATCTTTCCTATTAGCTGCTTCATACTATTGTTTTGCTTTACCACCACCAAAAAAAAAATGAAAGAATGAATTCAGCATAAAGAATGAAACATAATAATCTGCTTCTGCTGCTACCTGCCCTCTACCTCACTCCCTCCCTTCCCAAGTGTATCTCTGACCAGTTAAAGTTCAGCGGGAGATAAACAACATTGATTATATCGCAGGAAACATGCAAAAGTATTTTGGATATGGCCACCCAGGCAAGAGAGGTGCGGCAGAGTCAATGTGTGATGAACTGACTGCAACCTCTGTTCCCCATCCCCCTGCGGGGAGGAGGTAGAGAATTTGGGAGTGAAGTTCAGCCTGGGAAGAAGGGAGGGGTGGGGGGGAAGGTGTTTTAAGATTTAATTTTCACTTTCTCATTATCCTACTCTGATTTGATTGATCATAAATTTTATTTTCCCAAAATTGTCTGTTTTCCCGTGACAGCAAGTGCTGAGTGATCTCCCTGTCCTTACCTTGACCCAAGAGCCTTTTGTTATGTTTTCTGTCCCCTGTCCAGCTGAGGAGGGGAGTGACGGAGAGGCGTTGGTGGGCACCTGGCCTCCAGCCAAGGTCGACCCAGCACAGTTTGAAATACAGGAGTATGCGTGGGGGCAATGCCGTATTACAAATGATGTGTGAGAGAGGTCCCAATCCTTGGTTATTTAAGGTTCCGTTATTCTTCTGTAGAAGAAAATTCTCCGGTGCCCTGACTGAACTCTAGCTGTGTTAGTTATGTTTTATTCCATTTTTTTCCTTCCACCCAAAGACCAGTTCTTTATCTCTGATGTTTAATCTCACAGCTTGTTACTTTTATTAAAATCTGCTAGATTCTTTCAAACAGAAAGACCTTGCCATATCACAAACATTTCCATGCCATTATTTATTAATGATAAAGGATGCTATCAAAACAGACCATAGTAAAAATGCAATAGTCTTTATTTTCTTAGAAAGTTACTTGTACTTTTCATTTTTCTCGGGGCGTAATTAATACAACACTGGCAGCAAGGTAAGGGGACAGCATATTGCAAGAATAAGCAAAGAACATTGAGTCTTAGAACACTAGATGTGTCCAAACTACATATGCTTCATGGACTTAACACCATACTGACTTTCAGACAGGACAGATAATGCAACTTCAAATCAATGCCACGTAGTGTTACAAAGCCAGCCAAAGCAGTGGCAGCTCAGGCTGGTCAGGCGGTGGGAATCCCACCAGGGGCTGCAGTACAGGTCCCGTGGCACATCCTTCCGCCTGGTGTGTGCTGCCCCGAGCGCCGACTCGTGCTCAGCACAGAGGGAAATGCTCTGGTGGGGCCCTGTTAGAAGAAAGGTCAGAGCTGGCTTTCACTGTGAACATCTGAATATAACCAAATCGTTATCTTTTGCTGGGCAGGCTTCTAGCATTTAGTCAATTGATTAGGAACAATAGAAAAATACTTTCCAATTAAATTACTGTTACTCAAGCAAAACCAGGAATACTAAGGTAATGCCCACTGTCTATAGATAAGAGGCTGTAGCAGTGGCAATATCAACAGGAAAGCAATATAACAGGAAAGCTTTCTTAGCAGGAAAGCAAAGTAAGGTTTTTATAGTAGTAACATCCGATTTTACTCTGGGGAGAACCATGATCCACACATGCAAAGTAGGGTAGGAAGATTTGTTTAGAATCCATCTATAATTCAGCTAGCTAGGATGTGCAGTAGATCAGATCCCACCTTCATGAAAATGTTTCAGAACAGCAAGGAAGTGCAGAAATATTTAGGTTTTGCCCAAATCTAAGAAAAGACTTGGTGTCAAGTCCTGCAGGGTGTATGCACAAGCCACATACAGTTTCATTTCAGTATACCTCTTTTAAGGATTACTTTGTAACCAAAAGGCTGACTGCCTAAATAAAGTCCTCAGGAAAAATCCTGTTTAGACCCCAGAAGACCAGGTCAAGACTTGGAAGGGAAGCAGCAAAGGCATCGAACAGTTAAAGTCCAGTTTCCAAGAGGGAGCGAGGATCAGTGACCAGAGGCAGTTCAGACTTCCAAGGCTTTAAGTACGCTTGGCCCAGCTGCTGGGACTCAGTAAGGCAGTTTGGTGAGGGTCCAAACTGGGCACCAGACCGTAGCGGTGACAGCAGCACTTCATGCCTCACTGTAATGGTCTCCTCTTACTGCCAGCTCCACCAGTCTGACTAATGTCTTCAAGTCTTCATAATTTATATGTCCAGAATCATACCTGTTTCATGTAAGAGATGGCTTTACATGAGCAACAAGTAGTTTAATAATGTCAACCCTCCTAATATCTAGCAAACTCTGCACTGGTTTAAGGGGGAGAGGGGGAAAGGTTTGTTGAGGGGTTGATATTGGGTTTCTTCTTAAGGGGGGGGGGAACAACAACCACAAATGTAGAACAACCCACCTGAAGAAAGTCAAAACTGTTTTTGAGAAAAACATTGTAATTCAATCCCACTAAATAGAAACAACATAAATTACTGAGGCATTACTGCAAAATCAAAAATATTTACCCAAAAGAGAGCATTTGCTGCTGAATATAGCTATACAAGTTAACAGTTGTTTAGAATGAGATACTTATAAAAAGCATTTTTAAGCAAGAGTCCCTCTTAACGAAAAAAGAAGGATTTTCACATGATCTCACTTAGAAAAAATCTGTTTCAAATTGCCCTACGTGTCCTGGCCTCAAGCCCATTTTTACTGAAGGCCTTTCCTGTACAGTTCCATAGGGGATGGGAATCTCTACAAAGTTTGCCTTAAAAGGATGTGTCAGATGCACAGTGTATACAGTGTTACGTAGCTACAGAAGCTAGCAATTCTGAGTACAGAGAAGTTTCTATTCTTTATTCTCTAAGGCAAATTATAATTTATTCTGGGGCAAGAAAAAACCTCCAAATTAATGTTCTTACAAAAAAAAAAAAAAAAAGTTGAAGTGAAGAAAAAAAAAAATCACTGATGTGCCATTATCCCAAAACAATGCATGCATGCATCTGTCTTTTAAGGGTATTGACTCAGCAACAGCAATATATCAGGTATTTTTCTCTAAATTTCAAGCTAAGTCTAACTCTGAAACCACAGAAAAAGCACATTCATTTGAACATTTTAAACAAGCAAGCATGTCACTAATGCAAATTAAACTCTTTATTTTCTGATACTGTTAATCCCATTTAATTGTCCTGACTGTCAAAATTCACTTTCTTCAGGTGTTGCAGCCATAGGAGGTATAATGTGAGCTTGCACGTAAAGAAGGCAAGATTTAATACTTATCCCGCACCCTTAAACATTAACCTCAGCAAGTTTTATGTTTTTCTCTCACCAGTAAAAGTTTTACTAAAAGTTTATTAATCCACCAGAAACAAGGTCACTATAATACAGTTTATAAATTCATAGAAAGCGCTTTACACTGAAAAGTGCAAAGACAGCGTGCTTCCTAAGGTTAAACATAACAAAAGTTTACAGCAAACATCCTCACTCTTAATTTACTTAGGCACCATGCTTTGCTGGTGACAGCACTGGCAGTTTGTGCTGTCCTCGTGCATGCCCAGAAGCAGACTGGCCTAGTGTCCCACCTCTGCTTTGATGTTCAGGAGGCAGCAGTAGCTAATCCAGGCTATGCCATGCCATTTATCACCTTCTCCCTAGTGAAAATGGTGTAAGCCAAGAGACGGACTGGAAATTACACCCATCACACAGGGCTTAACACTGGGCAGCGATACACATCTCACAGTTCAAGAACAGCTGTATGCTATTCCAAGTGCAGGTCTTGAGACAACTGTCAACTTGGCAATGACATGTCATGCTTTACTGGGGATTTAAACCACTGAGAAAAAGAAATTAAGTCCTGTGTCAGTGGTTTACAGCAACAACTGCCAGTTGTCGCTAGGGTTGCCACTTTCACAGCTTTGTTTCCTCTCACCTACTCTGGGGCTACCGACCAGGGAAACTGGATATACGGTAGGTCTGCCTAGTGGGGGTTGTGCAA
The DNA here is from genome assembly GCA_000699545.1 of Podiceps cristatus. Taxonomy (NCBI): domain Eukaryota; kingdom Metazoa; phylum Chordata; class Aves; order Podicipediformes; family Podicipedidae; genus Podiceps; species Podiceps cristatus. The sequence continues at coordinate 29,239 of JMFS01087522.1, forward strand.
GGGCTCCCAAAGGCAAGTCTCCTTGTTTGTGGGCTTGGGCAAGTGTGCAGAACAGGCAGTGCTTGGCTGACAAACACGGGAGGCTTTAATCAGATGGCAGGGGTGCCAATATCCGAGTTAGCTGGCAAGGGAAGCGTTTCCATGGCAAATACTTGCTTCAGCTTATCATGAGAGAGATGTATCATAGGTATGAACTGTCAACTCAGTGCTGCATAGGTTTCATTACCATCAGTTTGTACCTGTTAGTAGGTCTTACTACTGCTGTAGCATTAATACTTCTATCAGAGTAGCCATGGAATTGGGAACTTATACCTGATACAAGCTCGAGAGAGCAGACCTGTCCTGGGGTAGTAACAGTGAAAGAGGAAAATGGATTAAACACAGAGACAGACAGAGCAGACACACTGAGGTAGACAGTAAAGGATGAAGATGAATGGAGACACTGCAGTTAAGATTCTCCACTGCTAGAATACCTGTCTCCTTTAAAAAAAAAAAAAACACCACAAAAAACCCCAAACAAACAAAAAAACACCACAAAAAACAAAACACAAAGACACCAAACAAACAAAAGCCCCACACAAACCCAAACCACAAAACTAACCAAAACATGTAGCTACTGATTAGGGCTATTGCATTAATTCCACTTCTCAATCAATATGAGACCTCTTCATACATGGGATCTTACACTAGGAGAATACAAATTAGTAATTTACTGCAGCTTAATAAAACTAGTATTTCACTGGGTTTCTTAAAATAAATAAATAAATAAATAAAATTCCCCTGAAAAAATTCCAGCAAAAGGCTAAACTCATGTTTCAGCAATTGAGGTGGCGAACGCATTCTCAGAAGTGTAGAGGCTTGTGACCCAACACAGTGTGATTTGGAAGCGGAGGGAAGCATGCAGCAGGGCCATTTTCTAGGAAGCGGTGTTGAACCCAACTTACTGAAATTTAATATTGTCAGTCAAGGTAAAATTAAGCATCAGAAAGAAGTAACCAGCAGGGATATTGTAAATAAGTTGAAGAATTCTCATCATTTGGTTGCTGACACCTTAAAAAAAGCATCTTAAGACTGACTGACAACATACAAGTTTTCATTGTTTATATCACTAATGTGTTTTAAGTGATGCATGTAGTTATTGTGCCAAACATTGACTGTAAATTTAGCTATAGAATTACTCCTCTGTCATATTTATGCTTTGTGGACAGTTTTGCTGTTGGCTCAGCTATCAACTGTACCATTAAGTACTATTCTCTTATGTTCAATGCACTCTGTGCATTTATCTGATAGATTTCTTGACTAAATCTATAGCAGAAATTTTCACTCAGCATTTCATTCACCTCTGTGTATTACAATTATAAAGGAGGTTTGGGAAACAGCTATTAGAAAAATAGGATGCTTAAAGATTAACAGAGTGAGAGATTTCTGGAAGACAATAAATATAAAAGGCAAAGTTATGAAGTTGTTATCTGAACTGCAGATCTGTTACTAAAGCCTGCATACAACTAGAAAAATTTCATAGTTCTTTGGAAAAAATGCAGAAATTGGACACAAAGAGAAAAGTTTCTGTGCTATGCACACTGAAGCTGATATCTAGCTAGTACATGTTAACTCCAAGAGCTATGATCAACTATCAGAAATCATGAATTAATTGGAGAAAACTGAAGTTCAATGCTTGATCTTTTAAAATCCTTCTGCTATTTCCTCTGAAATTCCCTTTGTAAAATCTCAGTGTATATATTTCTATTATAATATTTCTGAGAAAATCAAACTATTGGATTTTTAATTTATTCTCCATGCAACAAACTTAAGATTTGTATCATGGAAAAGGTCACACAAGCTGATTTTATTTTAAACTGAACACCTAAATTTAATTAAAACTTGTAAATTAAAGATATTACTTCTTAAAAGCTATATAGACTTCTATGTATGAGACAACTGGGAATGCAGAAATCCTACACTGCCAGTGACCATCACAGAAGATATCCACCTGTGCTCTCAAACCGTAAGTTCTCATTGCCTTTATCCAATACAGTCTTCATTTTTATTACATCATTTTAGACAACATTAACAGAAACACTAGCGCACATTCTTACATAAGGGTCATAAAATTCAGCAAGCAAATCTAAAGGTTTGCCAAAGGAAAACAGTCTACAAGCTGTGTGGAAGACTAAGATAAGTTTATAGTAGGAACAGTTACATTTTAAGAAGGAAGGGTATTAGTACTATTTTGAAAGGAGGCATGAGAAAGAGGAAGAAGAGGGAGGGCCTAACAGTCCAACTGCAGGCAGCCAAAACTTCATCTAGTATTAAATCAATAACTAAAAAATATGAAAGTTAATGATTTTAATCTGGCTCCCAGTTAAAAGCATTCATAAAAGGGTAATTTCTGGACAAAGAAATTAAATCTGTTTATTTTGCCTGTAGTTCTTGTAATGTATTTCACTCGCTTTCTCCTCAGCAGTTTCAGGAGGAATACAGGAATACGGGACTAGTTAGTATTATTCACCACAGACTTTTTCAGTGACTTCTATTTGCCCTTGAGAAGGAAAGAAGGAAGTACTACTGCCCTCCCGCACAGGTGCAAAATAGGGGATATTTTGTTTACAGGCTTCATTTGTCTACCAGCCTCCAGATAAAAACTTTGTTTCCCCTTGTTTCCCTATCCCTAGTGCTTGACCTTTCAGGGTGGCAGCTGCAGGGATGCGCTAACTCACCTCAGTCACTCTGCTGTCTTTATAAAAAGTTTGGAAAATGGGACTGATCAGTGCCAGCTTCCTGACGGGGGTGTGGCTTGGAAGGAAGGTCGAAGACTAGAGTCAAGACACGGGCTAGCCAAACACTATGCAAAGTTTAACTCCCCATACAGACCATATTTCTGCCCATCCTTCCTTTCACAGGCAATACAGAGGAAACTGGCAGTGTACCAAACGTAAGAGGGGGGAGAAGATAAACGCCCGCCCAATACAAATTCCACTTCCACGGGAAGGGTGGAGTCAGTAGGAAGCAGCTGAAAGAACTGGAACCTCTCCTTTTCTTGCCCAGCATTCCCGTTCGCTCCACACCTTAGGCACCAAGAAAAAGGAGCAAGAGCTTCAGCTACTTTCTTACCTACCTCGGTTGTAAATCAGAGACAAATACAGCATTAGTTTGTAGCATTATCTAATTGCATCATCACATCAAGCTATGCTAACCTCATGTACTGCAGAAACTCTCCCATTGCTTAAGAAGAAAAATACTGCCTGCCTGCAGGAGAAACTATCCATTTCAATCAGCTTTTAAAGGGATCCTGAGTATTTTTTTTTAATCAAGTATCTTCTATGATCTCAAGTAATCAGGGAATCAGCTTCAAAGGGATTACACTAGTTTGACTACCTACACATTTCTTAAGCAGACAAGTTTCCTTACAGCTGGGAAGGAGTACACAAATTCCACCCTTTCTTTGTAGGAACAGGAGGAAAAGAAATCCATAACAGAGACCAGACATCTTACGGGTGTGAACTAAGGTAAGGAGCAAAAGAAGAGAAGGGTGGAGCGTTAAAAGGACATGAAAAGAAAAGCAAAGCCCTAAACACCAAACTAAACAAAGATTTTAAGCTTAGAGATGAGATCTTGGACATCAGTTAAACAAAAATTCTTATAAAGCATCAGGATATGTTATATTCATCTATTTAAATACCACAGCAAACAAAAGGTCTCTCTGAATACTAATACAATGTCATATAAGAAAATAAAGAATAAAAACCAAAACCAAGAGACTTTTCTATCAAGCACAGCTGGGCCCTCAGGCAGCATAGCTATCAACACGTCTGTTTTCTGCAGAAAAACACTGCTTGGGGATTAGCACTGAAAATTTCCAACCAGGGTATCTAACACTCACCATCATGCAAGCAGGGAGGTACCACAGCTACTTACAAACATTACATCACATGAAAATAAAAATTACACCATATGAAAATAAAAAACCCATAACACAATAGTCTGCATGAAGGTCAGTGTTTTATAAAGCCCAGTTAAGACCAGTACCACAAAATGATCCACCAGGAGCTGGAAACTAGACGTTGTTCTTCAAATCTTTACAAGACAGAAGGATCTGGAAAAGGGGATCTCTGATCCTTACAGAGATGCTATACTCTGATCCTCTAGAATTATACAGAGAAACAGAAATACCTCTAATGCACAGACCCATGCAAGACACTAGATAGCAGGTACGCAATATCTCTAACATAATTGCTTTGAAATTTGATCTCTTACAGTACGAGCAACATTCTCACAGTTCAAAGCTTTATCTTTTGCCGGAGTTTTTGTTGCTGGTGAGTTGTTTTGGGTTTTGTTTGTTTTTTGTTTGGTTGGGGTTTTTTTTAGAGGAGATGAGTTCCTTTGTATTTGGTGCATTTGAATATTTTATGGCACTGCTGCATTGACATTTCCAAGCAGCAGACTACAGCAGAAGCCTGCATACAAGTAAACTGAAGCTGCTAGAGAACATCCACCCCCCTGCAATATTTGGATTGAAGAAAGCAGGGAAACTGAGTGAAATAGCAGACACTCAGCAAGATAAAGCAGAAGGCCCTTTGCATAAAGGTGTGAAGTACAGCAGTTTCAAACTCTCTGTTAGTGCACATGCTTGGAACAGTTCCTCTCGGGGGGCCCTAAGGAAGCCGATGACAATAAGAAATTGAAAGAAAGAACAAAGAACTTCTTCCCATCTCATGCCCATAAAGGCATAGGTTTTAAGCCTCCATGATTCTGTCAATATTTTTTGAAGTAGAAGAGCATTTACTTTCTTCCTAGTTCACACGCAATACACAACATATGTTTTATTGTCTTTTTTTAGACTGTAACGGTGTAGATAAACCACTAAGTTTAGATGTAAGAAGCAATCACTCTGGAAGACATTTGGTTACGTGATGTCACCAAACTTTGCAGCAGAACCCCACAACCCTCCTGAGAAAGCCAATACAGAAAAAAAAAAAAAGAAGAAACAGTATATTTTGTAAAGTTTCCAACGTATTAAAAGACTTTCTGCATAAATTACAACGTTTAAAGCGAGCTACTTTCCTCCCTCCTCCTCTTTCTACTCGGCCACAAGTAAAACAGGATTTGGGATACGCCGCAGCCTGAAACCAGACATGCGTGAGAAATAACCAGTTATTAAACACCACGTTTAGAATTTGAGCCCGTGAATAGGGACACGGAGCACCAGCTTATCCCGGGTTGTTTACCGGTGCAATGCTTATTGCAAATGCTCTTCCCCTTAACCGGTACTTGTTCGCTGCTGCAGGGTAACAGTGTAACCCTCTGCGTAAGCGG
>KL276784.1:0-18550 GCA_000699545.1 Podiceps cristatus
GGCGGAGAGGAGCGAGTGGCTGCATGGTCTGGCTATTATTTGGGGTTAAACCATGACAGCTTCTAAACATAAAAGGAAACATGCATAGGGACAATAAATCATGACATGATATTCTCATGTTTTCCCTGACACATAGGAATTTTTCCTCTACTTGAACGAAGAGGTTTTTTATGACTTTCTTAGTTCAGGAACAGCAAAGAAACATGCTTCATTTGACTCTCTCCTCCCACTGGCTCATGCTGGGATCAAATATGTATAAAGCCAAATCCAGCTCTTCACAGAATGCTCTCACTAGTCTGAGTTCTTGAAAGTCATTTATGCATCTCTTCAGGCTGCTCTCAGCAACTGAGTCATCACTGAGGAAAAAGATGGGGGAACTAAAGGAGAGAAACCTGCAAGGAGATGACAGAATATATCATAAAAGACGTGTTTTAAAAAATAGATTTGAGAAGTAATCATTGTCATTATGTACACTGGAGTTCATGAAAGAAGGTGTGAAGCAATGAGTAAATAGTAGAGTTCAAGCAAGAAGAGGAGTGGATAAGAACCGGAATTTGAGCAGGACCATACTCTGGAGAGTCAGAAGGCAGAATATGGGTGTGCTGCAACTCTAAATACTCTGCCACATTCCTGAAAAAAAACTTGGTATCTCAACTGCAACAGGGACTTATGTCACTGAACAACATGAAGAAGAAATTCATGCAGGAGTGTCAAGGGACAATGAAGATGATTTTCAGAGCAGCATATTGCATTTCCTGATATGGACCAAGACAAAAGCAACAACAAAAATTACATCAGTCAAGGCAAGAGGCAATAAGAGCCGAGAAGACTGTTAATAGGTTAAAAAGAAGATTGCAGTGAGATTCAATAAGGAAAATCAAGGTGACTTTATGACTAACGTTTGAACAATAAAATGAAATTATGTTGATGAGGAGGGAAAAAGTGCCGACAGACCTGTTCACCTAAATAAGATGTGTATAGTACAGAAGTTAAAGACAGCTTTTCTTCATCCTGAGCAGACTTTGATAAACAGCACAGACAACAGAGTGGAAGGAAGATCTGGATTTTATAATTCATGATGATAAAATCTCCCATAGTGTCCTTCCCAAGGGGAGGAACTGGCAGCCAGGCCATCTTTCTCCCCTGGGGGAGACGGACAACAGGCAAGTTGCCACTGCATTTCTTCCTATTTTATGAAGGTAGCAAAGAGCCACTGAGTTTCTCAGTCACCCTGGCACTTGTTCTGATCCCCAGTGAATGAAGAAAAAAGAACAGGTAGGATGGAAGGAGGTTCCATCGGAACATAAGGAAAACCTTTTGTACTGTGAGGGTGACTGAGCAGTGGCACAGATTGCCCAGAGAGGGTGCAGAGTCTCCATCCCTGGAGATACTGAAAAGCCATCTGGACATGGTCCTGAGCAGCCTGCTCAGGTGGCCCTGCTTGAGCAGGAGGGGCTGGACCAGGTGACCTCCAGGGGTCCCTTCCAACCTCAACAACTCTGTGATTCTATGAAAAAAGTTCATGAGTGTATGGAGATTTTTGACTTATGTGGCAGCTTTTCTTAGGTCTCATTTTGAGTTTGGACAAATCATTTCATCCCTTTATGCTTCCCTTTCCTCATCTGCAAACGGGGTTTCATCATACCTACTTCCCAGGGAGGCACACTTCATTAGGAGTGCAATCCACCCACATGCAGAAAACCTAGGCATTGTCTAAACCCATAACTGGAACATAAGTGATGTCAAGACCTTGTGGCAAGTCCAAGGAGCTGGGAAAAATGTCACTCTCTGTTTGCAAAGCCCCTGGGATCCTGAAATCGGAAGAAGTATTAACAGTGCAAAACATTCCCCTTGTTCTCTGTGTGGGCTGAGGAATGCCACAGCTACCAACACTATGATTCCAAGACATTAAAATTTGTCTGTTGTCATAATCCGTACGCTTGGGTTGTTATTTTGTGTAGTTAAAATCCGAACATGCTTCTCTGCTGCAGCTAATTAGTAATATGCACATGGGAGATGTTACAGCTCGTAGGCTAGTCTTTGCTGTGACAGAGTTGACAGTGATGGCAATGCAGTCTGTTCCAAAGAGGGGGAGGGCAACAGTGTTATCTGGAATTGATTTTTGTCTTCATTAAATTCTATGCTTATTCACTATTTTCCCCTAAGCATACATACTGCCCAGATTTATTTGAAAGTAAAAAAAAAAACAAACCCAACTTTTTACTGGTTTACTTTTATTGAAGGGGGGTTTATGTATTTTAATATACTCACTACTCAAATGGAAGGCTTTGTGAAAGCTAACTCTACATCTATCTTTTGTCGTTCTCAGGGTAAACAGTACACAAGGAGTTTAGTGTTTACTGCTGGATGCCAAAGGGTTACATATTCTAAAAGATACGGGATATCAACACTTAGAATCACAGAATCACGGAAGGGCAGGGGTTGGAAGGGGCCTCTGGAGATCATCTAGTCCAACCAGAGCAGGGTCACCCAGAGCAGGCTGCACGGGAAGGCGTCCAGGCAGGTTTGAACATCTCCAGAGCAGGAGACCCCACAGCCTCTCTGGGCAGCCTGTGCCAGGGCTCTGCCACCGCACAGTGAAGCAGCTTTTTCTTATGTTTATATAGAACTTCCTGTGTTCCAGCTTGTGCCTGTTGCCCCTTGTCCTGTTGTGGGCACCACTGAAAAGAGTTACAGGTTTGGGTTACAGCAGATTAAGAGGACAGTTAAACCAGAAAGTTGTAGAAATAGAAGTGATAGTTTTAGTAATTCAGTGGAAAGGGAGAGTGAAGGTGTAATAAAGGTTTTTTGTGATGACGATGCCATTATGTTGCTAAAAATCTGCTCCAGCCTTCCACTCCAGTTCCATCTCTTTTTCTTTTTAAACTATCAAAACCACAGTCCCATTCAGATCTTTCTTTAAGAATAAAGCAATCAAACTTCAAACTTCAAGATCTATTCCTGAGACTTTAAGACAACTACAGGAGAGTCAGGTGGTTTCATGGAGAACACCTTTTTTTTTTTTTTTCTATTCCAGCTACTGGACTGTGCCTTCATTTTTCACCTTCTGGGAAGACAAACCACAAATCAAAATCCATATGGACTTTTATGAAATGTTCCATGTGCCAAACAGTGAATTTGGTGTATTTTGACTTTTTTAGGTCACAGAAGTTGAGATTTGCATTGTATGTAGTTTAGTATCTGTTATAAAAATGTCACACACATTTAGCTACAGAATAGTATTTTAATGGTCCATTCACATGCACTTTATGCTCAGCCAACCAAGTTCATTTTATCACTTTGCTCTGGTATGTCCATTAGCGATCACATTTGGAAACAAGATAATAAAGCTGATATGCCTGTCATGTGATTGATTAAACCACACTGAGGGTTCTCATCCACAGAGCAAAACTGTGATTGCCTAACTTACCCATCCAAAACACGCATCCCCTATTTCAAGGGAAGTCTAATAAGCAGTGCCATACCCAGTGCCCCTCTCTGCAGTGGCAGCTACACAGAGAAGCCCTCCTCCCCCCAGCCTACCGGATCCATCACAGTTCTCATACCTTGCAATATGCCATGTACTGTGTTCTGACAACTAATGGATCCTTCTGTCCTCACTGCTTCTCCCATGACAGGTTTGCTGTACTGTCAGCTTAATCCATTTTCCAGTTCCTAAAAGGATTAACCCCTGCATTTATAGGCAGAAAAAGTGTTTCCCTTAAAACCTGAGTTTCAGGCCTTGGAATTTTTCATCACTGATGTCCAGAGCCTCAACATTACAAATTACACAGCAGTAATGGTGACTCAGCTGTAGGTCATAGCAGTAGACTACAGGTCTGTGTAGCCTGTGCTTGATGACTTCACAGAGAAGCATCTTCCTCCTCATCTTTTTGCTTTTGTTGTTCAGTTTTATATGCACCCAAAGTTTTCTGGCTAATTTTTATTCCATCCCTAACTATAGTTCTATTGACAAAATATGCAAAACTGACTCAAAATACACTATCTACTTGCAAATTTTTTTCCCAAGCACCATGAGATCTTGGATAAATGATAAAAAACCCGTCACTCATTCCTACTATTCCAGTATAGCTATCTATGGAACATGACTGAGAAAATGAGAAACTGCTGCCCTCTTAAGCTTCACAAAGCACTAACTGAAGCAATACCCTATCATACCTGAATATTACCAGTGACATCCAGGCACATGATATAATTAAAAAAAAAAAAAAAAAAAAAAGAAGAAATCCAAGGCATGTAACTACTAGCACAAGGAATGATACATTTTATGTACATGTATTAATCACAAATGTTAGCCTCCAAGACTTCAGAAATAATTGCTAGAGGTAGTAAGAAAAGTTAATACAGATATAATAGCTGTACAGACTTCCTTCTCAACAGGATTAGCTAAGCTGAGCATAGCACTGTACATGATACCACAGTACAGCATCAGTGTTAGCACTAGAAAATCACTTCTTATGTGGAGAGGCTTGACAAAGTGCATGGTAGGATGTATGGTACAAGTATAAATTCTGGGGGCTCACAGATTGACAGCAAGCTTTAGAGCTCCATGGTTTAGTCCATGGTTTAGACATAGGCAGCATCGTTGATTTAAAATAGCACAGAACTAATACCTTTTTTTTCTTTCATATTCAAGTTTCTGAACACAGCTCCTACCTCTGGATGTTCAGACATTAAGTGTTTCTGCAACCTTTCTTTAGAAGAGTTTTGAGAATTTTTTTTTCCCTTTTCAGAGGGAAAAAAAAAAAAAAGAAAAAAGAAAAAAAAAAAGACATCCTGAAGAGCCTACGACACATTTTGGGAAAAGACAACCACTAAGAGAGAGCAATAGAAAAGAAAGAAAAGGAAGGAGGAGAAGTCAAAGAATATGAGCAGAACAGGGGAAAAAAAAAAAAAAAAAAAATTTATAAGGATGCATAAGGAGAGGGAATGTTTTCCTATAAGGCTCAGGCTCATCCTTTCATTCAAACAAAGATGTATCCTCACAGGTGGGCTTTTACTTTTGTGTGAACCCTGTTTTTCAAGGGGGTGAAGCCAAGAGGGAACTCAAGTGTTTTCATGACAGTGGGGTTTCTTCTCTCCTGTTCTGGGTAGAAGTGGAATCAGAGATGTTGTGCAAGACAGCAGCTCATGAGCAAAAGCACAGCCAATTGTCCTGTGAACAGACATAAATTCAGGCCCTGTCCACATGAAATCGTAACTCCCAGAGCCACCAGGGCTGTGAAATGGAGAAATAATATTTTCTGTTTGGGGAGGGGAGGGGAGGGAGTGGGAAAAGGAGGGGAAAAGACAAAAGTGAAAGCAAACTTTCCCCTTTCTTGAAGTCACACAGAAAATCTGAGCACTTTAATGGTTTCAAATGAAGCAAAAATCCCTGTCCTGAAATTATGGGGAAAAAGAATGTTTCCCATTTCCCTTCGCCTTAAAATTTCCCTTTGAAATGGGTTCATACCAGTACCATCAAAAACATTGCAGACACAGGGCCAGGGGACAAGACATGAACCAGGTTTATAGTGAAGTGAGGTAGAAAACAGGTGAGGATGGTTTTTTCCCTAGCTCTTCCCAGCTTTGTAATGAAAGGTTTTCAGAGCTCAAATTATAAATCAAAGCTCAAGTTCTTCTGTGAATCAGCCTTTGAAGGAGCTGCAATTTTGCCCTTTAAAGCATTTCCTCAGCCAGACAGTTGGATGGGGGAAGGGCAATTTTCCATGTTTCATAAGGTGGGCAGAGGACAGCCAGCTGCTGAGAATAAGGCGGCATGGATGCCCTGCATTAAAAAGAGGCATGAACAAGCTTGTGAATAGCTCAGCCTGGTGGGTTTATTTTTCTCCTCATCCAACAGCTGTGGTAAAACACCGAAGGCAAAAAATAAGTTTCACTGTTGGAGAAAAAAAAAAAAAAAAAAAAAAAAAGAGCTCTTTGGGTGCAGACCATGACAGAAGAATGTTGTGTGGGGTGAGGACAGATATGTGAAGGGGATTGCTCACCTGACTCACTGGAAGAAACACGATTCGGTCAGTGAGTTGCTGGGTGATGGTAAGCACATTGCCCAGACTTACTTTAATTTTGCTTTTCTGGAGAGTAGGTAGTGCAGACAGTAACAAGTTCTAGCGCTGGGGTGCAGTGAAGATGCACGGAGGGTTATGAAGCCTTCAGATACCAAAGAAGTGAAAACAGAAACTTTTAGCTATATGGAAAAGGAAGAGGATTAGCTACTCTCTTTAACCACAGGATGAAAAGAATTACTTGAAAAAAATCTCTATATTATCCAGATGACTCCATCTCCTGTATGAAACAGTAACATCTGGGCAAAACATGTCACGGTTACATGGGACTTTTGACAAGTTTTGCCACTTATGAAGGTCCTCTGCGCGCTCACTGTGTTTCCTTAATGCAGTTTCCTCTGCACTTGTTATTGTGAGAACCAAATCTTTCAGATCATTAATTATGGGACAATTACCGCATTAATGATATTGGGAATAAGACTCCCTTGTCATTCAGCTATTTTTCTCTCCTCTGCTTATCAGAAACTCATCATCATCATCATCCCTGGAAAGGGAGTAGATGTCTCCCGGTGACCAGACTTCCCCGTGCCCTAGACTGGTTGTCAGTCATGAACTACTTGACAAAAATAAAGAATGAAAACCAGTCTATGTGAGACAGGGAATCAAACTCCATGTTACTATATTTCACAAAACCTCAAATATTGTTGATAGTTATTAATGTATGCAGCCCTGGACCAGCTATGATGCCTTGGGTTCATATAAACATCAAGGAATGCTTCTGAGCTACCACATCTGAGAAGCATTATGAGAAACAGAGCAGTGATCGATGTCTCTACTTTAACCCAAAAATTTCACACATTTTAACCTTTTCCCTAATTGCTTTCCTAGACAAGCTTTCCTTGTCCTCATCACAGGAGCCTTGGGAAGAACTGCCCCACAGGGGCAGGTTTCTGCCCTCGGGATGGTGTGAATGTCTGTTCTCACAGCTGTGCCCAGCTGTAGGCAGTCTTTCCTTACTGCAGGAAGGAAAAAAGAAAAAAAAAAAAAAAAGGCTTCCTTGTCTACATTGTTGATAAGGAGCCCCCAGGAAAATACTTGGGAAAAAAAACCCCATTGTCATTAGTACAATTTGAGGAGCAGAATGATTGTATGAAAATCACACTCAGACCTGCCATGGAGACACGCTTTCACAAGCTTAACAGGCTAGACTCTAATATGTCTCTCATCTGAAAATGATAATTTCATTCAAGGGGATAAGCCAATGAAAAAAAAATGTTATAAAATTGATTAGAGGAAGGGCAGTGCATGTCTCTGCTCTTGCAGGCTTTATTTTTCTCTCAAAAAATTAAATTAATACCAGAGACTTTATTTAGACTAAATTACAAAGAGACAAAGATTAAAAATGTGATGCAACAGTTAGAAAAGCTAAAAAGGAAATTTACTTGATGTGCATTGCATATTGAGTGTTCATATTTCCACCGTGAGAAGAGGAATCAGTCCTATAAGCAACAGAGAACATTGCAGTTCAGACAGCTTCAGGTATTAGTTTCCAGCTGGTGCAGAAGTCTCTGATTTATTTAGTGTCATAAACCACATTTTTTCCAACATATTAGGGTCTACTCAGTACCACTGAATAACAAACAATGTCATCCCATTGTGCTGGAGAATATAAACAAGTTGATTTCATAACAACTAAAGACGGTAAAATAAATCTTAATGAAAATTTCTTTTGATTCATAGAGACTCATTTTTAAAATACATTGCCCACACTATCTGAGTGGATAGTGGACCTCCTCCTTGCCCATATAAGCTACGCTTAAAGCAATAGGGCAGAAAGACTATTGTTAACTGCCCTACAGGCCACAAACTATTCAGTCTCCTCATGACGAGGTCTGGCCCCTGATTTACAGAGAAACAATAGCCAGAAAACTGGCTATTGAGGAGAGGAAGATCAGGGATACCAGTATAATAGGGGCTATTAAGCTTGAAAGCTTATATAGGAGCTATTAAGCTTGAAAGCCCAATATTTCTGTAAAAAATGCTTCCTGGAGGAAGACCATCAGAAATCTACAGTTACCAGAATCTGCCATACCAGCAGTTTCCACAAACACTTAATAGCACAAAATCATGCTTATATTCATTTTAGCATAAAAGCATTGCTTCTGCACAGGGCATTCAGGGTTTCAAAGTGTAAACGACAACTGTATAAGGAGAGCCAGCCAGTGGGGAAGATTTGTTCTTTAAACACTCATGTCACTCTGAGAGGCCCTGTCCATCCTCCGCTTCTGTTACTCACACGTGTTCCTCAGACCAAGGTTCTCATAGGTGCTCATTTTTTTAAAATCCTCCTAATTGCAAGAGTGCCTTCATTAGGGCTTTGCTTGCCCCTTGTGAAAGCACGGTGAACGGTCCTATCGAACCTCCAAGGTGGGGCATAGGACCTGGCACAAAGACAGAGGCTGGGCAACACCAGCACCGGTGTCTCTTCCCTCTTTCTGCTTTCAACATCCACTCTCGGCTGTACAGCCGCAGCCCCACCAAATCCAGCAGAAGCAGAGGCAGCTGGTCCTTTGCCATCACTCCATGCTGGACCAGGCTGGCAAATCTCTTTCCTGTGCTTCACTACAAGAGCGTACTTCTTCCCCAAGCATTGTGAAACTGGAGCTGGTTTCTTCCCACTCACACTTAAATGAATGTTCCTTTGTTTTTACTTGTTTAAAGTAATTTTTAAAATGCATTGTCCCAGTAAGTAGTTAATTCCACCTTCAGTTATGACCTTATTATGTGACAATAGTTTAAAAAAATTACTTGCAGTTGTTAAGGAAATTCTAATTTCCACTTCAGAAAAAGGCCAAATTATTTATTAAAATGAAGTGCCTGTAACTTTTAACTAGACAAACAGGCTTAAAGTCATTTATTGCCCCAGTACAATATAACAGAGTAATTGTGGAAATTGTAATACATTTCTCACTCTTGAAAGTAATTATTTTACCTGGAACAAATTGGGAGAAGAAACTTGTTCCCTTCCCCCTTCAGTTCTACAGACTTCAGGATTCGTCTTTGAAATATGAATGCCTTCTATTTTGTGTTGTTTACTTTGAAGAGGAATAATAAAATCCTAGATTTACATGACAACTTTCATCTAAAACAGTATAAAAGCCTTTTATAATGATACAGCAGTGCAGGTTATGATGTTGAGAGAGAGGCATGTAGATTTGTATGGATACGTATACACAAGCATATATTTATAAATGCATCCACATATATACATCATGCAATGTGATGCTGATAGACATTTATATTTATAATAGAGTGGGCAAATGCTTTTAGAACAAGTCTATATGAAGAAGTAAAACAACCAAATAACTTCTTTTCCTTTTGCAACACTTGTAGTTGATGCACAGGGGCGAATGTCTCCCGTATGGGTGAACTTCAGTGGGGTTTAAAGGAATTAATAAGTGTCTGCAGGAAAGGATGATGAGAATAAATCTGTGGTACACGCCCGCACTCTGAGTGCTTTTCTTCTCTCTGCCTTGATTTGTCTGCCCCCAACCTCTTCCCTTGCTCTGCTCCCCAAAGGCTCCTACAGGATTCTTTCTGTCTTTCAGCTCGTGGCCCTCTGGCAACCTGCCCCTGCTGTAGGAGACAGTACAGGGCTATGTTCCTCAAGTGAGCACCCAACAAGCCCTCCCCTGGAACCAGACTCTGTAACTGCATTAGGACATTCACACTGCCCTCGGAGCTGACATTTCTATACGGCATCGCCCTCGTAGAGAACAGGCATGCCCACACTTGCAGAGATTGCTCATAGATTGCATAAGGGCACAGAAAGGAGAAGTGTTTTTAAACAATCCCACCAGAAGAGAGGGTGTTGGTCTCGCCCGCTCTCTCCCCATGCCCTGCAGGGATCCTGCTCTATAGCTCCTTTAGGATTCTGCATGTTCCTCCCCAGGTCTCTGGCACAACAGAAGACTTTGCTTTCACCTTCCCACGTTTCTTACTCCTTCTCAAGGAAGCCTTCAATCCTGCATGTCTTTTAGACCATGCCTGGCAGAAATTTGAAGACTTGCTGAAAATAAGAGATAATGAGCAGAGGCAGGAAGACTGACTGTGGAGAAAGAGAGTAGGCCTGTAGGCAAGCTCATTTATGCAAATCCATTGCAAAATGTTCTCTCACAGCTGGGCTGAAGTTGCCTGCATAAGATGTCCCATCCCTAGATAAAACTAGATTTAGGGTGCAGCCTCCAAAAAATTAAAAAAAAAAAAAAAATTAAAAAGGGACAATTAGAAGACAATTTGAAGTCCATGCTGATGAATTTATCCTTTTCAGTTGTCAATTTGTTTTTCTGAGACAAAAGGAAGACTCTCAGAATATCAACAATATGTGTTTTCAATAAATAAAAGCTTTACTTATGAGATACAGTGAAGCTTATCACATACGTCGAGCCCTTGTATTCCATGCCAAAGCAACTAGGAGCAACAATAGATTTAACATGTTCTAATACTATGCAAAAAATGTACCAACTATGTTTACCTTGACTTAGTCAAGGTAAAAAACCACTGGGTTTAGCAACAGATCCAGACCTGCTATGAAAACTCAGGCAAGTCCTGATGTCCTTGCTCTGTTAAACAGAAGCATGTGTATCACAAAAGAAAATCTCCAAAGTCCAAAGAAGCCACCAACAAAGTGAGTCTACGGTCATGACCTTCCTGTCAGACCAAACTCTTAGACCATTGACAGTTCCTCAGTGTTAGAAACCAGCCTCATAAGCAAACCAAGGAAATGCATTCTAAAATGAATGCAAAACTGCAGTTAAAATAGTTGGTTGACTCATGGTCAAATTGGAGAGGATTTTTAAGCATTATCCCACAGGCATTTGACCTGGCTTTGGTTTTATAAATGTTTTTAATTGACCAGAACAAGGATACTAAAAGAAAAAAACAAACTGTAGAAAGCAAGCTGGACAAGATTGCAAGTTCTTTGGAAGGCAGAATTGGAAATAAAATGTATTGAAAAACTGTAAAGCCATGCTGAAATCCATAAAATGAAATTAAATAGGCACAAGCCTAAAGTAAAGCAAGTGTACAAGTGGCTAAGGTGACTGCACAGAGGAGAAACACTGAGTACAGCAGATCACAAACTGCATATGATAAAATTAATAGGACACTATTGCAGAAATACCTGAACATTTTACGCAGGAGTGCTGGGCAGAAGAAACCACAGTCAAGATTCTAGTTCAGTTCACACTGGTACCGAGGCACAAATGACTATTGTCAGGTTTGGATGATACATTTTGAGAAAGATAAAAGGAAAGTAGTATAAATAGAAAAGCAACAAGAAAGATAAGATGAACAGACATAACCTATGAGGAAAGGCTAAAGGAAACTGAATTGTTTAGGTTGAGAAAGAGAAGAATAAGGGAAGACATGAAAACACTCTTCCATTTTACAATTAGTGGCTATAAAAAGTACAATCGACAGTTGTCTAGAGCCAGTAAAGATAGAAAACAAATGAAGGAGAAGGTTGTAGGAATTTTATCTGGTTTAAAAAAAATCCAGTTCTTCCGGTTAGATGACAAGCAAAATCTAAACCAGTGTGAAACATGGGAATAGACTCTGTAGGGATTGCTGCAAGAGATATTTCCCTGGAGCTTTATAAGAATAGATTGTACAAATATCCAATAGGTATGTTCACAGTATATTTAATGTGACGTAAAGCAGAGAGCCATTTTGGTCTCTTGAGATCTTTTCCCATTCTGTATTTCTGTGACTGAATGTTCACAGGTATTTGGAAGATTATTTTTAATGAAAAAATTTCAACTTGTGGATTTGCTAAAAATTACTCATTGTTCTAGATAATATATATTGGTCATCTCCTGTAGTACATAAATCCTATGGTATTATTTCTATTCCTTGATAATTCAGCATTCTCAAATACTGTGCAGTGAGCTTCTGCTAGAAGTCTATTTCTGCTCTGTTTGAAATTAATCGCTTCTGAGAGATGATCAAAATGGTAAGTACTATTTTATGTAAATATTTCTATTAAGATTTTAAAATTCTGACAAATTATAAACATCCCCATAAATTGCTTGAAAAAGATCCTAGATGCTTATCAAATTCTTATACTTTTTATAAATATCTGGTGCATTTTTAATGAAAAAATATCAACTTGATCATACTTTTCGTTTTAAATGGAAAAAATGTCAGCTCTACTTCATGTAAACATAACACTTCTCATGCAAATGTTCATCAAGAGAAAAACCAAATTGCTACAGGCATGGCAAAAGCAGAATGTTACTTGCTCCAGATGTTTCTAATCCACTTCTGCCCATATTAATCCAGTTTCCTTTATAGTAGACACAAAAGCAAAAAAAGTAGAAAGAGAAACAAATATAAAAATGCCACTGCCTGGAGGAATCAAGGGTTCCCCTACTTACAGTTTTGTAATGGCATTTTAGTAAGCTGTATTGCTATTTCAAAGCCAACCCCAAGAGTGCATTACTTCTAGCACGCAGAAAAGTGTTACCACAAGTGTATATACCTTTGTAACAGCACAATTACCTATTAAGATAGAAAAAAACCCCACAGCTTTGCTAGGATAGCTCGATCAACAGTAGGATGAATGTTTGTATAGCTAAATCTGCCTGGGATTTCTCTTTTTCCCAGCTCAGATCTACACAGCTAGCATAAGCCTGAGGTGTTGATTTGGCTTCAGACATTCTGCAGTAGGCACCTGACTTACGGTCTGGAAGTGACTATTTGTCTTAATAGCCTCTAAAGGAAGCTCAGTATGACTGGATTGGAGTCATATAGCAATCTTTTAGACGTACAAATGAAATTGCACCCTCTTCCCCAGTCTAAAATGGAACAGGAATTGCTGTCACTTTCTTAATATCAAACCTCACAAAATGACTGTAAAATCAGAACAAAGCCTTGAGAACTCTTAGAAACGTTACCAGTGGAGTTGTGTTTCTTGGCAAGGACTGCAATCATTTACTTGATATGGTTAGAGTGAAATAAGAAAAGACATAGCTCCACAAAGGTACCTGAATACTCATTTGCATAGTTACCACTGATCCTCTAAAATAATAACTAAAAAATTGTTTTCAAGAAAGATTCTGAATCCTTTCTTAATAAAAACAGCAGAAAAGGTCCAGAGGCCACCAAAAGTGCCTACAACAGTGTGCCTAATGGGCACAAAGTCTGTGACTGCTGATCATTCCTCACTAGTGCTGCAAGAGAGAACAGAATTGTCTCATTGAGTCTAAGCCCACCAAGGTACATCTCCCCATCACACAGCAAAATAGAATACTGCACACAGAAATGGCCCATTCCCTTTATTTTTACTGCACAGTGTCTTAAGCTAAACTTAGAAGAAACCACCTTAGGATTCAGACAGCTGATGCAGACAGCCTCAAGAAACCTACCTGTCTTAATGAGAGTCCTTGATGTGAGCATTGCACGTGGTGGTTGGGTGCAATGAGTTATTTAACATGAAACGCTTGAGCACACTGAGAATTGATTTGTTCTAAAAACAATACAAAAAAGCAAGTCAAATAAAGTTGTGGAGAGCAGGGAAAAGCTGCCACTCCACACCTTCACACCCTTCATTCCTCCACACTGTAAATGTCTGCTCTATCAAAAGTCTGACCTGCCCGGTGCGCCTGATGGCTCGTGTGCTTTGAGATCTCTGTCAGAAATGTTTCATCCTGGGGATGTAAATCAGAAAGCCTGCCACATTTTGTGACAGCTGAAATTGACTTATTTTGAAGCCCAGTCGATTTATCAAGTTGTTGGAATGGCAAGATTGTCACTTGCTATTATTGATGACATACAGTTCAGAGCAAAGCTGGCCATCAAGTTAACTGCAGGCAAATTCACTGGGATGCCAGCTGCAATACAAACAAAACCCACCACCCCATTAATTGAGGTATTGAAATGTAAGTGACTTCTGGCTGAAAGCATGAAAAAATTCATAAAGCTCAGGCAGTTGAGGAAGAGAAGATGAAGGAAACAGTGACAAGCTACTTTTAGGAGTGTTTACTGTCTCTCTCTATTGCGTCTTGCTCAGAAAACATGTGTTATGACAGAGGACATCAGCACTAGACAAGGTTGTGTGTTCCCCTTGCATTGCTCCACCTGTATGTCTCTGCAATACCACAGATGTCAATTAAATTGCATCAGAGCAAGGCAGTGAAGAATCAGGCCAAGCATCATCTAAGTTTTGTTTTGAAGCATTCAAAAGGCTTGCACTTTCACACCGTAAAAACAGCATCATTTTCATCAGCTTTCTGCATTTATGAAATAAATAATGACCTTTACAACGAGGTGCCTGTGTACTATGAACACAGGGGTACATTCATTTTGGAGTCTGTTTTATCAGAGGAGAAATATATCGCTGTGAATACTTCATCTGTAAAGGATGCGAGTCAATAGAAAATTAGCTCTAAATAGCCCTGGTATTTTGAAATGTAAGTTAACCTGATATTTCAGTTGGCAAAGAGCACAGTTGCCTTATTGTTAGCTAATTCCAGTCCTAGGCATCAGTGACTGGTTGTGAAGTATAGGATGCCTATTGCCCCCTGGGGAAAAAAAAACGTGCTTTCAAAACCGGCATGACTCTGCTTCACTTTTCTCTGACAGAGATAATAAATTACTCCCTTAACAAAGGCTAATGAAGTTTACCCATGTATGTTTTAAGGTGCTTTCAATTTCTTGGGTAGAAAGACAAAGCTTTGTTACTGCTAAAATGAATGCAGATATGTGAGAGCAGAGAACCAGTTAGTTAAGCAGAGAACGTTTCCCTGGTGAAGAGGCAAAAAGAGCAACCCTCCCTCATGAAGGTCTTAAAATACTGTATCTAACTGAGGCCTCATTATAGAAAGCTCAATAATAATGCATTGTTAGGTCTGGATAACTTATCCTTCCTTTTATGCTAGAGATAGATAATATTGAAAATGATGAGGATGTTCCTGAATTATACACATAGTTTTCCAGGAAGATAGGGGAGCAGGGCTACACCTGAGACAGGTGTGAGACACATTGCTTACTGCAGCTTCACTACAATGCCAGAACTTGGTGAGCAGGGAAATAGAGCATGACATATGAAAAGAAGATATTTAAAATCCTTGTACACTGAATTCATTCCTCGGAAAATGTAACCATGCCAAACAAGGAGATAAAGATGGTCACACTTTTTCAACCAAAGAAAAATAAAAGGCACGACATTTCTGTGCTGGATTCACAATTAAGTCAGAGTTGCGCATTTTTGTTTGTTTTTTCCCCTGCTTCCCTTTTTCCCCAAGTGCAACCTCATAGGAAATAAACCAGTAAGCGGCTACTATGTATTTCTCTGGGTTACACTGTGTGAATTACATTGGAGAAAATCAGTAGGATTTTCCATCTCTAATTCTTTTTAAGCCATCATTTTAAAGGCAAACTTATGCCCAGAGGCCAGTTTGTTAAGTGTTTTTTCTCCCCCTCACTCCTGTTGTTACCTGTCACTCCCCCTCCTCTTGACATTCTCAACTTTTATTGTTGTTTGACATCTGTGTCAGCTTGTAAAGGTCATTACCATGCTGCTGGACTCTGATCAGAAGAGACATTGTCAAGGTGAGAAGAAAAAAGCATCAATTTCATCAAATGTGAGAAATCACAACTTGGTTTGCTGCAAAAACACCAGGGTTTTCCTGTACTAATACTTCCTCTCTTGCCTTGTCCAGCTAGCATAAGAGGAAGAAAACACCTTCGTAAAAAAGAAATCAGTCTGAACCCAACACAAAGAAACCACACATTAAAATGTTTTTTTTCTGTTTTTTTTTCATTAGTTTCATGTTTTCTTTCAGACATTGCTGCATGCCTTTAATTACAAATGTCACCCCGATTCACTGTATGTGTGTTGTTCCCAGCCCCAGGTGTTCTGTAGGTGCACATCTTCAGAAGAAATCCTTGTGAAACATGAGAAGGAAGTGAGTTGGGATTCATCCCAGTATGCTGTCACTTGGTTGTGCTATGAAAGCACGTTTCACTCCCCTTAGTTATTTAAACTGCAAGTGTTTGTGGTCAGCCTGTCGTGGAAATATTTCTGATAATCCTTAGCTTACATGTGGAGAAATCCTTCTTCCACTCTCCCTGCCCATCCTTGCACTCATTTTTTTTCTTTCATTTGCTTTCTCAGGGAAAAGTTATGCTAAACTTTGGTGAAGACCTTACTCACAGCATCGTTGCCCCAGACTGCCAGAGCTCCCACCTTTGGAAGCAGAAAGCAAAATCCTTCCCCTCTGCCTGACTGCAGCTCACCCCTAACAGAAGCCCAAGATTGACTATCGGTTTCAGAGGCTTTCTTCCTGTCACCAGCCTTCAGATTGTATTGAGAACTCATCTGTTTCAGGCTGCTGAAGATGCAAACATTGTTCTGTGGCAACATACTGGCAAGGCAAGGAATTGTTTTTACTCCCTGCCTGATTGTGCAGAATTATTGTAGACTCTGCATTTTGCTCATACTTGTCAGTGCAGCTGCCTCATGCTCTTTAGCAATTGGAGAAAACCTATAGCTGTTTACAGTTCTTGGGGTCTTATTCTCAAAAGATGGCAAAATCACTGACTCTTTCATACCCAAGAGTCCAGAAGAATGGATCAGTAAAGTTAAATGTGAATTTTTAAAGGAAAATTCTTCTGTATTAGATAAGCATAGTAGCTAAACCACAGGCTGGTATAAAGATCAACAAAAAACATTCTCCTTTCATTATGAAAAAACAGTAATCTGCACGGTTGGTTTGAGCATTGATCATGGGCTAAGAGAAGCTAATTCTTGTACAGAGAGCAGTTTGATAGAACTGCTCAAACTCAACAGCAACCACACTTGCTAACATGCTGCTTCTATAAGCAGAGAACTACAAATTTTGGAGGAATCCTTGTTTTTTCCAAGCAGCTCCATCTTGAATTACACATGGCTAACATTAAGATGGTTGATTTAATAGCACAAGGGAGTACTGATTGTTAAGACTTTTCTTGGGAAATGTAGCTGCAAACACCCTCTGTCAATAGAGGCCAGAGGAAAGGACAGGGATAGACTCCTTCAAGAATGCACTTTGGTTTCCAGTCGCTGTTCTCCTGAGGCACTTAAGGTAGGGCTGCACGCTAATCCAGAGGTAGGTCAAGAATGACACCCAGTGGACAGATACGTGGTACTCCCAGAGGATGTCTATGGGTGTCGACCCAGTTTGCTTTCCTGATTCAATACACTCCCAAATAATGAGCCATCTTAGGGTATTAAACACTGTCCTAGTCTATATTTCCACTAACATGCCATGACAAAAAACATCCTGAAAACATTTCCTTTCTAGCCCTTTTATACATCTGTAAGTTGAAATACAGAGACAAAAAGTTCTCCTTGAAGACTCAAACCTTTTTTTTTTTTTTTTTGTCTCCGAAATTTAAATCCCCAGTTAAGTATTTCAGAGGATTTTCTCTCCCCCACACCAGCTGATTTTTACACATACAATATGGACAGCTTCCCATAATACCCCAAGTCTATGTAGCACTGGATTACCTTCTCAGTCATATGAAGAAACTGACCTGTTCAAAGTGGTTTTCTAACCGTAAGAGAGTAGGTTCATAATAAATACTTATGTTGCTTTGGTAGAATGCTCAAAAGGTTTTCCTTTTTCATGACACCATTAAAATAAAAACAGCAACAAGGAAAACAGCCATGCACTGAATCTGGTCTGACTGAAATCCATTTTTTCTGATCAAGAAGGGTTCATTTGTACCTCATAGAACAGAGAGGTACCATGCTTGTACCTGCACCATGACCTGCTATCAAAAGGAAAGAGCTGGCAAACAAGTCTTGCTTTGCACTGGAGCAGGTCCAAAGGAACAGGATTAGACCCAAATGCACAATAAGGGGGAAGAGGATGAAAAGAGAGATGTGAGGAAGACAGAACTAATTTCTGAGTACGCAGCCAGAGGAGTGGGAGAAAGGGTCATCTCTTAAGGAAAGCTTTGGTGATACAGGAAGGAAAGCAGGATGTATTGGGTTTGCGTGGCAAGGTTCTGGTAGCAGGGGTGACTTCTGTGAAAAGCTGCTGGAAGCTTCCCCTATGTCTGACAGAGCCAACGCCAGCCGGCTCCAGGATGGACCTGGTGCTGGCTGAGCCCATCAGTGATGGTGGTAGCACCTCTGGGGTAACAGAGTTAAGAAGGAAAAGAAAAAAGAAAAAAAAAAAAAAAAAAGAACAAAACCTGAGGTGGAAGAGCAGCTTCCAGAGAGGAGAGGAGTGAGAATATGTGAGAGCAGCAACTCTGCAGACACCAAGGACAGTACAGAAGGAGGGGGAAGAGAAGATCCAGGCAACAGAGCAGAGATTCCCCTGCAGCCCCTGGTGAAGACCCTGGTGAGGCCAGCTGTGCCCCTGCAGCCCGGGGAGGTCCGCTGTGGATAAGATATCCTCCTGCACTCCATGGAGGACCCTATGCCGGGGCAGGGGGATGCCACAAGGAGGCCGTGCCCTCCACGGGAGTTC
>JMFS01087525.1:0-24634 GCA_000699545.1 Podiceps cristatus
CCTGCGGGCGGCCCCGCACCCAGCCCTGAGGGAAAGCCGCCGTGCGCGAGCAGCTCCCTCCAGCCGCATTCCCCTGGGCCCGGTGGAACTTCAGTTGTTCCCTTCCCCGAAGGCGGGCGAAACCTCGCGCTCCTTCCCCCGCGCTTCCCAACGCAGACGCGAGCTCCCCTGTGCCAGCGTTCGAGCCTTGCGGGTGGTGGGTGGCCCCAGGCCCCAGCACCTGCCGTGCCACATGCCCAGAGGCCGCAAACCGCCTTGCGGTCAAACGGGGCTTGTCCTTAAATCAAACTCAGTCCTAAGGTCCCCCTTACTGTACTGTCTAGTGGACCCCGGAGGGGAGCGGGGAGCAAAGGGGGTTTTATATAGCAGGTGTCTCTTATTCAGGCCCGTGTGCAAGGCTGAATTTAAGTCATGGTGAAAAGCATGTTATATTCTAGACTTCGGAAGCAAAGCGTCCTGCAATTAAGGCCTGCAAGATAGTGTAGCTTAACAGTATATGGGCAAAAATAAGTTCTCATTTGAAAAAAATAATAAAATCTGTCTGACAGCATAAATGTTAACATTTCAGCAAAGGCTACGGCATTTGTTTGAAAACATTCCTGCGCTGACCTCACAGAGGCACTGTCAGCGGTAATGAGATGATGACTACACGGGTAATTAGCTTACCAAAACAGCAAACAATCGCACCGCTAGAAGCGGGAGGGAATGACACCAAGTTTAATTGAAAAAGGAGGAAAAAGCAGAGCTGTGTCAAGATTCAATAGACATTTCCCCTCGTGCTGTCCCCTGAGCTCAAGACGTGTGTAATGCCGTGTTCTCAGACGCGCTTCAAAGCCTCTGGCCAGCAAGGCTGGCTCAGTAGCATGTTCATAAGCAGAAGATGATGTATGCTGCACATACAGCCTGGCTTTTATCAGGTGAACCACTATGAGCACGGACTGAAGGGATATGTTCTCATGAAAACGTTCCCTAGATGGGCCATTGGCCACTTTCTTCGCTATAATTAGCTTTCCAGTGGTCTAGTACACACATACAGGGTGGGGGTGTAGGTACATGTATAATAAGTGTATGCAACATTATGATTTCTGATTTTTTTCAAAATTATGATTTTTTAAATATTTTTGTAGAATCTGATCTTGATTTCAACTCAACGCCATAGCAAAGCTTCCGCTAATTTAAGAGAGAGGACTTTGCCATTAAACTTTTGCCAAGAACAGAACAGATACTTCCATTTAAATATGCAGCAATGCTGTAAGCATGCATCCAGCCATTTCAGTTAGTTTGTGCAGAGTGCATGTTTCGTGTATCCCACACGCGATACTCTGCCTATCACCACAACCTTGGAAATCACACCTAGAGTCAATGACTGCACTCTGCTGGGTTTATTAATACCGCCTCAGAAAGTGAGAGGGTTCTCTGGCTTTAGCAAGGGGTCTGTAGAATTGTTCCAAGTACTTCAGATCCAGGAATCAACCTTCAGAGCATTTTCTCAGTGTATGACATTCATCCTGGCGACACTCAAGTAGCACGCTGCTGAAGGACAGCCGGGACACATCTATATTTGTTCCATTGCTCATTGCTGGCATGTTCCCTGGGCCAAGAGGCGGTCTAGGGTTACGGCAATAAGTCTTCCAACAGCAGTCATAGGAAAGTGGCAGGGAATTGCTTTCGTGTGAATTAATTTTTACTAGACGAAATAAATGTGAAGTTTGATGCCATCTGAGCTATCAGAAGAATTTATGACGTCTTAAGATAGAAGGCAAGTTTTTAGGTAGTAACATTCTTTGTTATGTATTTTCAATAATTGATGGTCACAGACTTAAACATTCTTCACTGTAATTGTATCTGTGCCTATAAACTGAGCAATAATCTGAAAATCTTATTTAGGCAGCAGGGTTCCAGGCGAGCTTAATTATGCTCATTTTAATTTATGTAATTTAATTTCATTTTGGTAGGAAAAATACTTGTTAATTCACTTTTCTAGTTAGTAGTAGTTTCTAAAGCAAGCCTTATTGTTATAATTGTGGGGAAAAAAGTCTGTGTGGGAGCTAGACAACATTTTCTGGTATGTGTCAAGACCTTTTCTCTGTTTAATATGCTAGAATTTGCATGATTAATTTTACCACTTTTAGCATAAATAGCATTTCTGCCTAACTTCAGTGGTTTTATCTATAGTAAGATATTGCTAGCTCTAGAATCCACACCCATGTCTTCAGTGCCAGAAGACAAACGGTGTTTTCTTGCAGATCCGGCAGGCTGGACTGTTGTCAATCATTAATATAAAACCAGAGGGTGGGAACTTTCTTAGCATTTTTCACCAGTTCAAGAAGTTGTTTTCTAATAAGTCATTGACTGTGTTGACTTTGTAGCTAAGTAAACCTAAGGAATATTAGTAAAATATCGATGAAATAAATTCAAGGCGATAGCAAGTATTCAAATCTACAAAGACCATAAAAAGTAGTTTGAAAGCAAAGCTTATGTGAAAGCTTCTGCAGAAGCTCTGACAATCTTGATGTCTGACTGACCTTTTGGCTTTTTTCTGCGAGAAAATAGTTTTAAAGCTTTCATATGCTTCACTGAGCTAGGACTAGATGTAACTATAGGTTCATTAATATTCAGCTGAAATCTTTCCATGAGCTCTTTTGACTGTAGTAGTAAACTGCTGAGAAAATTGACCTGAGTAGTTCTGTAGCCGTGATTTTGTTAGTGTAGGTGAACAGTGGAGGGCTGTGGGGACATTGCAGCTCTGACAGAGCACCAAAGTGGGGTGTCTGCACTGGCATTATTTTATGTGCTGTTGTTAATACGGGCTGGTTGGAAAGAATGGGCTCGGGGAGTCAGCGTTAAAATTGCCTCTGCACATTTAATTTTGTTCCATGTGCAACTACTTTATCATACAACTTTGCATTTTACATCCACGTGCTCTTTTCATACTTCCCACATTGCACAGAATGGACAAAGTGTGCAAGCTCTGGGTCAGAGTGGACTTCTCTCAATTCAGGGGTCAATGACCTTGCTTCCTAGTTACTGTATGCTTTATCATGGAGATCATCATGGATATCTTTTTCTGAGCTTCCATTATGTTAAAATATATATTTTCACAGGCCCTGGGAACCCCCAAAGGGCAGTACTTTTCCCTGTTTTATAGAAAGGACCCGAGACCTGGACTGAGAATAACATTAAAAGAAACCTCAAGTTTCAGTATGGAGAATGGCAACTTGAAAAATCCAGAATAGGATTTTTCAGGGCATTTACTAGTGTGTTATGTGGCATCAGTGGTCACAAGAGATGGCATCGTACCGTATGCCTGACTGACAGCTCAGAAAGACACTTGACAGTGGCTGAAGGGTGAGCAGACTTCAAACCAGGCCATCTCCAATCGCACAGAGCAGCACTAAGTGCGCCTGAAGCACTAAGCGTGCCTGAAGTTGAGTTGAAGACAGGACTACTCCACAGTTTGGAAATCAGACATCAGGGTCACAGAGGAGCTGCTCAGAAAACATAGGATGCACAGCGACAGGTCTCATCTTTCCCATGCCTGCCTCCAGACCCTGAGCAGTCCGCAGCCAAACCTATTCCATCTATATATTCTTAAGCAAGAAAAACTCATGTTTGACATCAAAGCATGTAACTAAGGATCTTTCTTTTCTTTTACAAGATTGAGACTTGTCATCTCAAAAGCCTCACTGAGGATACCAATGTCATCCAGATCTGGCAGCATAAGAGAATATGAAATTGGTGACCAGTTGCCCAGTCATTCAGCTTCCCCACCAGTCCCCGAGCCTAGTGAGACTGAGGCTGAAGGCTTGATATTTTATCACATGGATCTTTATGGATCAAAGGAGAGGTTTGATATCTTTCCCAAAGAGCCATCTGGTCAAGGAGACAGATCTCTGGAGGATACCAGAAGGGAATCTGCACTGAGTAACAAAAAATTTCAGTGCTCACAAGAAGCTGGGTATGACTTGGAAAAGGAGGTTGCAGAGTTGGCCAAGATGTATGGACTTGATGAGGATAGAGAAAAAGAGCTTGAGCTTCTTGGAGGATGTCTGGAGATGGGAGAGAGCAGATGGCCATCTGCTCACACAGAAAAAGCAAGATCACAAGGCTCCATATATAATGCATCAAAAAGCAGCCCTCCAGTGAAAGATCAAAGTCAAGAGGAACTTCCTGGCGAGGCTCCTCAAGATGAAGATCAGAGCAAAGCCAGAGCAGAGGATGAGGCTGAGAGCCACACATGGTCCGGAGAGGGGCTTAGCAGCGGCGGTGTGTCAGATGAGTGGAGCAGTCAGGCTGTCAATGAGGAGGAGGAAGCAGCGGATGTTTTTTGCTCTACCTGCAAGATGCCAATCCGAGCTTTTGACAAACTGTTTGGTGAGCACAAGGATCACGAAGTGGCTCAGCTCCCCAGTGCCGTGGAAAGCGGAAAGGTAAGAGTAATATAAGCGTATAAGTGCCTCTAAAACAGTGTTCAGACATACTAAGAATCACACTGGGTGTTTTGGTAGGAGGAGATTCATAAAAACATGTGCAAGTTGGAAGAGCAAATTGCTCAGATGGAAAACTTTGCCAGTCACTTGGAGGAAATCTTCATCACTGTAGAGGTAAGACATTTTTTCTTGGGCTAACTTGGTGGTACTGGGGTTAGAACAGTTTTAACAGTCATAGTGTTCAGTTGTTAATGAGGTGAGTAATGTTAACAGCACAGTTACCTCAAGGTTTATCTGGACTGAGGTACTCAGGAAAATTCATCCTAAAGTTTTTTTTTAAGTGGGCTAGTAAAACCACATTCAGCATTTGCAGGTTGTCTTAGTTTTAAATGGCCAAGGACCTGTGATCTAACTAGTCTACCCAGAGCATATGCCTTCTGCTCACTTGGTTTCATTTACTGAAGTGCCAGATACAGGCAAACCCTTGGACCAGCTGCATTGAGCTACAACACTTCAAGGCTTGTGCTCCTGCTTGCCTGACGCTAACCTGGCCCGGAGGAAGGGGCCCAGCTGGCAGAGGTCAAACTGAAGCAGCAGCTCAAGGCACCTACTGTCTTTTCTCTGCTGCATGTGGCACAGAAGGACATCGGTGCTTGAGCAGTGGGCAGCTGCTGTCCATAAAGCTTTGCCTGCTCCTTACATCTTTCTTCCTAATGCTTTCTCCAGCAGCGAGTGAGGATACCAGCATTATCTGCTCAGCTCCCCCAGCGCGAATCCATGGATCCCACTGGGTTGCCATGGTTTCGCTCATGGAATGATGTGCTTGACTGTTGGTGGAAACACTTGTGAGATTATGGCTAGGATATATCCCTAGTCGTGCTCCCTGGGCTTAGGTTGGAGACAGTTGCCTTGCATCATTGTTTTCATAGTAATTTCTGATGCTCTTATGCCTGGAACCAAATCCAGCACTCTCTTGTGCCTCAGTGGGGGTGAATGATTAGAATAAATGCCTAAAAATGCAAATTAGTCAAATTACAGCTTCTGTGTACTGGCATTGCCTCCCTGGCCAGAATTTTAGGCAGATCTGAGCAAGATTTTTCTCTGGCTGACTTACGGATCAGGCCTGACACCAAGGAACAAACCCCCAAATGCTTTGCAGGAAAACTTCGGGAGGCAAGAGCAGAACTTCGAGGTGCATTACAATGATGCGGTACAAGTGCTTGCTCAGAAGTATGAAGAGCAGTTGGAAGCGCTTGGGGAAGAGAAGAGGCAGAAGCTGGAAGCTTTATACGGACAGCTGGTCAATTGTGGAGAACTTCTCGACACCTGCAAGGAGCTGACAGACACAACCCAGGAGCTTTACCTGGAAAATGAGAAAGCCAATTTTATGAAGGTAAAGAGCTTTTAACTGGCAAGCCCCCTTCTAAATGCTCTTTGCTGCTTGCAAGTAGTCCTCAGCTGGGAAGTACCAAGTGGCTTTATTGCCAGAGATTGCTGCAGGGGCTTGGCACGGTGGCATTGACTTAGTGGGGAATACAATGGAGCCAAAACGGAGAAGCAACAGCAGCAGTTTGTAACTTGGATGCTCAATGATTTGTGAGTCTCACTTGGGGTCAGAGAGAAGATCTCTCTCTAAAAAGCTTATCTCAGAAAACTCTGGAAGCACTCAGGGTTCATTGCCTCATGCGGGCTCAGCTCTCTCGCTCTATTCTGGGCTCACAGCAGGCCCGCTGATGCAACCTCTTTGGAAGATGTTTCTTTTTCTTGCTCATTTTGTTGGAAAGTTCAGCTGAACAGGAGGCTCCAAACTAAACACATCAGAAGCTCCTGCAAACTGATGGATGAGTCCCACTGTTGAGGAGGTGCTGAGAAGTTATTTTCCTTTAGCAGGTAGAAAAATAATTGAAAAAAAAAAAAAAAAAAAGGAGAATTTTCACTGTTGATGAGTGATTGCTCTAATCTGAGCTATCCTGTGACCCAGGTGGGTGGGAGAATTTCTGTAGCACAGCCACAGGAACTTCTGAACTGGACAGTAAACAAATCTCACACCTCCAGCCCGCTCCAGTGGATCAGCTTGCTGTGTCACTTCAACCTGCTGAGTTCTTTGCGGGAGCTGAGTTTTCCCATTCCTCTGCATCTTTGGAATAACCTTATTTTTAACTTAGCTCGTAAACAGTTTTATATCACCCCTAGGAACTGTTATTCACCACGAAGCGACTAGCTCTTGGTCATGAGCTGTCAGCTGCTTAGGTTTCTCCAGGGACGGTACGTCTATCTTCCAGTAACGAGCACTGCTCAGAATGCAGATAATTTCACTAAGTTATTTTCCCCAGCTATTGGGCTTTGTTTGTGAAGGATCTGTTGGCACTTTGGACGCTTGAGAAATGAGACAGTCTAGATTCTAGATGTGCAGACACTGGTCACTGCCCGATACTGCACATTGTCTTACTGGAAATTCAGCCCAGATCTGTCCCTTCGATGGGCAGTTAGGCACAGCTTTGTTCTTAGAGCTGGGCAAGAGCCAGTTAGTTCACGCTAAGGGATGCGTTTGGGACAATTCATGTAAGACAGGTCAACAGCATGATGTAGACTAATGCAAGAAATGTATCTATTCTGTCTTTAACACTCTCTCTCTTTTTTCCTACAGGCAGCAGTAACCATGGTTGACAGGTAGTATCACAGTCTGGGATTTTCTGTCACATTCCTTCCTAATTTGGCCTGTTATTGGAGACACTTGCATGTTCTGGACTCTGTTCAGCCACACAAATATTACCTAAGCTGCTAGAGCTATTGAAATCTTTAGTATTTATGGTTCAAACTGCAGCGGAAATAGTTGCTCTAAGTTTAATACTCAAAACTAGTTTTGAACCAATTTTATAAAAACCAAAAGGAGAGTTAGAGCATGAATAAATCACTGATTTCAGCTTAGTCATAAGGAACTAATTTCAGTGACTGAGAAACAGCTTCCCACAGAGGGGTGCTGGGGAAATCTCACTCACCTGCTCAGGGGGAGCATGGTGTGCGGCAGCCAGCTCGCTGCAGGAGCATGGTCCCTCAGTCCCACCAGCATCCAGCTCTGATTGGCATCTTGGAGCACCGATCTGATGTATGGCTGCATGTCTCCAAGCAAAGGGCATGGCAAGGCTGAGCTTTGTAAACTATGACAACATTATTTTAAGGAAATAGCTGTTATTTTTGAGTCTGATGTTCTTTTCCTTTTACCAATAGATATCATAGAAAAGTATCTCCAATGCTGTGGTACTTCAAATCAGACATGGTTTTTTTCTCCTACAATTACAGGCTGGAAGAATTCTTAAAGAAAGAAGTGGATTTAGAGCTTTCAACACCGCCAGACTTTGAAGAGCGGGTCATAGATTTCTCTGAAGTTGAACAACTAATGAACTCCATTAATACTATTCCAGGTACCCTTCCTATCTGATTATTATTTCAGACCTGTTTACATTTAATTAAGGATATGTATTAAACAGAAGTCCATTACTTCTTTTAGAGGAGAATTACAAAGGCAGAATTTGCTTTTCCCTCTGGATTTTTTTGTTTGCCTATATATACAGAGACACTGGAAGCTATTTTGGGAGTTATTTTTTTTTTCATTTGTTTTCAGTATAAAATTACTGGAACTGCCAAGTTTGGTCTTCCCTGCTTTGCTAGATGATTTCCTAGAAGACTCACAAAGACTACCCCTTTCTGTTGAGGGGTCAAGCACATTTAGTTGGTGATAACTTGTCTTACCCTGTAGTTGCTTGAGCAAAGTAGAGAGGGACACCAAACTGCTTTAAACGACCTGCACAGATTCTCTCGATAACCAGATTTCAGTGGCTTGTTTCTCTGCTGTTTAGCAAACATTTTTCTTGTTATCCACAGGAAACAGAGCAAAACCCGAACAAATTTATAATGATTAAAAAAAAAATACAAAAGACTAAGCATTTTCTGGCACAGCACAAATGGTTAGAAAGAACAATATGCATTTTTTTATGCCCCTACATTGTGTTTTCTTAAAGTAAAATAGCATTTGCTACTTGTTTGCTTGTGCTGCTGACCCCACGTTGGACAGTTTTTCCCTCATCTTTCCTGCAGAGGCTCCTCAGCCCCTGGGCTGGTCCATAGCGGTGCAGCGCCTGTCGGGTGTTGCTCCTGCAGGGCTGTACTAGCTGGCTGGGGAGCAGCAGCCCTCAGAGGCTGGGGAGGTCAAGTTTACAGAGAAGGCTTAGGCTAAGGCTTATATATTTTGTTGGTTTGATTTTGATTTCAAGCAAGACTAGTTCATACACCAGTGACCTGATTATTATCTTCAGCTATTTACAGGGTCAGGTCCTAACTTTTCTCCATGTGGGAGGAATATGACTCTATTCAATGTCTAGGCTTTGTGCAAACACCCTTGTGAGAGGAGAGGTGTTTGGCTGTGAACAATGCACTGTGCTTATACGTTCAAAAACTGATCTGTTTTCCCCTCTGCAGCTCCTTGTGCCCCTGTGATCAATCCCCAGGCTCCCAATGCAGCAACTGGCACCTCACTGCGAGTTTGCTGGGGCCTCTTCTCAGATGACACTGTTGAGTGCTACCAGCTGTGCTATAAACCAGTGAGCAATGAGAGGTGCAGTGATGAACAAGCAGGTAAGGAGGCCTTGACCCAAGGGGACACCTCAGCCCGCTTCTGGCAAAACCAGCTGGTTCCAAAGTGCCTGCGGACTTTCTGTGGCAGCCAGTGCACCTTCTGTGCACTCTCTCTGCCACCAAAACTGTCCTATCTGCCACCACATCGCCTGCTTCTGGCTTTGTTCCTCTTCCCCTGCCAGGTCTGCCGCACTGCTGGCTGCAGCAGGGCCCATCACAGGAGCAAAGGCAGGACGGGGCAGCAGCTGGGATAGCGGGAGCAGGAAAGGGACAGTGGATGGAGTCAGGTCTCAACAGCAGCATTTCATTTCCTGGGGGTGGGCACTGCGTTAAGACACACGTGTGCTGCATCCACTGCAAAGCACAGTATTTTTAGAAAGCAAATCGTCATATTATCGGCATGCCTACGGAAACCCCCACAGTCATTTTACAGTTCATCTGAGTGCTAATAATAGGCTGTAACTCCCCATCGCCCACATGCTCAACAAAAGAACCACAGAACCATCCTAAAATGTCCCAGCCTTGTGACAAAACTGCCTTTGCTAATAATATTCTTGCAGAACTTTGTACTGAAAACACCCAGTCACTTCTCCAGCAAAAGTGGAAGCCGATAGAGTGCCAAATGGCCACTTCAGAAAGAAAAGCAGAACCTTTCCAAATTTTATAAGATGAAGAATGAGAAACAAGTAGTGAAATAGCTTCAGCTCTTGTCCCCCTGCTGGGCTGAGCTGACCAGACAGCATCCCGGGAGTGGGAACACACAGGGTCCCTTTAGAAAAAAATCAGTGACAGGTGGGTGACCTTTCTTTCTGGGTTTTCTTTCCGAGGAGTGATGTGGCTCCTTCAGAAGCTGATGCATTATCTGATTTATGCCTCCTTAGAGGAAGGCATGGTGAAATGGCCTGACAGCTAATCAAACAGTATGGAGCGCAAGGACCTCTCTTGAACTTGGCACACAAAACAATGCGCCTCAACTCCATTATCTGAGGCAGCTTTGGGGAAGGGTGGGTGACTGTGTAAAGGCACTGTAAATGCTTTTGTTTCATTTTGTTTTCCTTTCAGAGCACACACTAAAAGTCAAAGAAACATACTGCACCATTACTAATCTATTGCCGAATACACAGTATGAATTTTGGGTCAGTGCTTTAAATGCCTCCGGTATCAGTCCACCAAGTGAAAGAGCAGTTTATGTAACAGGTAAAAATATTTTATTCATACGACTATGTGACCTTCATAGTGAAATTCACAGTCATCTCAGAATTTTATGCCAGTAATGCTTTCTGAGCACTTTCTTACTTCTCAGGTAAAAGTCTACTGACTGCAGGGAAATTTCCTACTTTTATTTGGAGACGCATCAGGCCAATTGTTCCTGTTTTAGAGTTGAAGAAAGAGAAGCATGGAGATAAAAATAACTTATTTAAATGAACACGCATAGGAGAGCTGAGAATAAGGCTCAAGTCTCCCAGTTCTGCCGGCCCTCCTTTTATTGGCCTGTATATTTTTTGTGGATTCACCTACTATGCTGCCCTTTGTAACTCCAGTTCAGTCAAGCACATTTTGATTAGTGTGGCTCATCTTCGGGAATTCTTCCCAGTAGTTGAATCGCAACAAGATTAATTACAGAGCCTGTTTTTCTTTTGTGAAATCCTGACATAAAATTGAGCGAGTCAGTGAGACCTTCAAGCACTCATTGCAGGTGTCTTTGACATCTTAGAGCAGAGAAGAGATGCACCTTTATGACAAAGATAAAACCAATGATAGAAAAAAAAGGGTTGTGTAATCAGTGTCTATTGATGTTACTTCTCTCATTAATTCTCTTGGGACCCTTAGAGTCCAAATGAAGTCTTTGAACAGTACTGTTAATCACCGTACCTGCTGTTTATTGTCCATCAGGAAAGTAGGTTTCTTCAACTATATAGTATTAGCAAACAACTTTGTTCTATTTTTTTAAGTCTTCAAAGCATGTTTGTTGCAAACATCTTCAAGCAACAGCTTTGAATCATTCTTTTGTCTGCTTTTTAGCTCCTTCACCACCTATCATAAAGAGTAAAAAGATCCGAAGCTGTGAAAATGCAGCCCTGGTGTGCTGGGAATCTAGAGACATTAACCCTGTTGATTCCTACATAGTTGAATTGTCCAAGCTGACAGATGAAGATAATGGTGATATCATTACTGAGTGAGTCACTATTCTGTTGAGTTCGTGACCTATAGAGATGAAACCAATTCATGTGGCATCAGATAGCACCAAGAAAGGACCCATAAATTCTGTGAATTTATAAACCTTTATAAACCTTCCTGTTAGTAAAATGGATTGTATAAATGTTATTTGAAATTTACTATACAGTGTATGGGAAAAGGGCAGAAGCAAATGTAAAAGTCTGCATAATCTGTGACAGACTGTATCTCTTACCGCTGCTACTGACACCTGTACAAGGTAAAGTATTGTTGATGGGTTAGAAGAGAAACTGATCGTGTAATTTCTACTTTGCTGTTCAGAAAAATAATCTCAAAGATCTGCCTTTGTTCTCTACCCTATCATTTTCTATGCTTTTATTTTCTGTAGATCTATTGTTGGGATTCCTAACTGTGAAGCCCTAATTCACCTCCAGCCAACACAAAGCTATCGCATCTGCGTTAGAGCCCTAAACCTGGGTGGTTCCAGCGAAAGAAGTGAACCTGTCCTGATACACACCACAGGTACTGTACAGCTCGGAACAACTCCAGCAGCCTATTGTAGCATCTGTTAACAGAGACATTCATGGATCAGGCCTCTGGATCAGGTCCTAATCTCTTACATCTAATTACACACCTGGTAACCTTTTAGGAATGAAAAAACCCACTTTTTGTAACAATAAGTGCATTGCTTTAGCTCTGTAATTCAAAATTATTTCCATCCAGTACATTTGATACTTGGAAGTTACTCATTTCTAAACATCTTAAAAGACTAGATCAACCCAGCACCCCTAGTTGTTGCCAGCTTGCCAAGTACTGACACACCAGTGAAGAAAGTTGTAGTGTGATTTTGCTTTACTCCAGAGATTACCTTGTAATGATGCTGCTGCTGGAAGGTATGGTTGAGACAGTCAGAACTTTCCAGAGTCATTTGGATATGCAAAATCTTCCTGTGTATATATTAGAACATATCTCCAGTGTGTCCAGGGAAGCTCTAAGCACTGATTCCCTGTATTCAGGAAAAAGGCAGTCCAGTCTTCAGCTGAAAGCTTTGCTTTGGTAACTGACAGAGCATTATCATCTCTGCTCTCAGTGCCCCACAGGGCAAGGATTAACCTTCTTCCTCCAAATGGAAGTTGGGAGCCCTTTCCCCTCCCAACCATCTAATCAAAGCTTGTTTTAATGACTTACATGCAGACACCTGTTTTCATCTTCACCGCTGCTGTAATGACGCTGCAACTTCAACGAGGCGTCTCAGACCTCCCACATCACTCTCAGGTGCACCATGTCTCCATGTCACCACACCCATGTCTCTTCTGCACTTACCTTCTGTGAGACATGGGCACAATTTGCCCATTCCGCAAGCTGACCGCACACCCATTAATCTGTGAAAGGCTGCGTTTCAATAAGAAACCTGGCTGCTGCACATCAGTGACACCACAGAAAAGAAACGGTCATTCTTAAATCTCTGGAGAGGAACACTGTCATTGTGGTACCATTGTTTGTGTGTATTTCAACTACTTAAATCAAACTCATTATTTGAAATTGCCGATTCTGCTTGCACAGCATGTGTTTGTTTTCAGCAGCACATGCCTGTAATTGCCCTGTCATTGTTTGTATTGTATTTGCATTGAAGTAACTTGCAGTTTGATTATAATGATTTCATTTGGAGAGATTTATCTTCTGGGAGTCTACATTATGCAAACAGCTGATGCCAATTGATCTGTCAGCTGCAAGCGCTCACCTCCAACACTGGGAATGACCTTTGATTCTTACTGAAGGGGGTACACAAACACCAACTACAAACGGCAGCTGTGACGCACGTGGCTGCTCATCAGAGCGCAGTGGCTCAGACCTGCTTTGCGAAGTCTCCAAAGGGAGAAGGGCAGAAGTACTTTTATCCTGGGCTGGCTTAGCTGATTTACCTCTCTGAGGGCTGATCTAACGAGGAGGTGTGAAGCATGAGGGATGCTGCATGTGGTACCTTTGTAGAGGTTCCTTCTCTTCAAACTGTGCCAGGCAATTATGTGGAAGAGTGGGGCTTTTAAGCCCCCTCTTCTCCTATCAGTGATTAAAAATGGATCCCTTCAGCTCTGAGGAAGGTGACTTGAAACCAGCCAGTCCCTGCAGCTTTGAGCCCTGGCTGGGTTCAAAACCAGGTTAAGGCCCCTTTTCTGCTTTTCACAAGGCTGTAACTAAGCAGTGTTAAGCTGTAAAACACAGTTTGAAAAACCCTGAATGGACAACCTTGTCCTCTCAGTATCAACCACAGATTCCTTCCAGAGCACTGGTTAATCTTTTTGTGGATCCAAACAGCATTTCACCAGACCCTCGCTATGTTTCACCACACCTAATGCCATAAGGAGTTGCTGGAGTTATCCTCAGGCATTCTCCTCTCTTGCAGGCACCTACTTCTGCCTTAACGAGGACACAGCCCATCCTTTACTGGCAATTCTAGATGATGGATTTACAATTGCTTGTGATGAACTGGAAAACCCAGAGTGTGATCTGCCTGTCTATGATAACAGCTTTACAAGGTACGCAGAAGGACTTCAGTTGCAACTAATGCATATATGTGGTTTGTGGCTGCTTCACCCACGAGACACCTCTGCCTTGAATTTAAATCCACCAGAAAGATTTACTGGCATTGCAGCTCTCCTCACTTTCAAGCCAGGCATCAGCCAAGTAAAACTTCCAGAGTGTATGTGTGTGTATAATGTATAGTGGGTTTTTCCATCTTGTTTTTTGCGTGACTGTGGTGGTCTTCAGTTTTAGACAACTGCAAACATCTTTGTCGGTCCTTTTAAAATATGGATTACTCATCTTTTAGAAAATTAAATTTATTTTAAGGTATCGCAAGTTGGGCTCCTAAGATAACTATTCAGTTTGAAATGGTAGGCGTTCCCCCGTAGTTCCTTGGAGACTAAAACTCCATATCTATTTATCTAGGCCCCATAGTTTCACTGGGGTTATCGTTCCTGAGCACCATTATTGAACTCCCTGTGGCTTTCTGCTCTTTTCTGAGAATTTCTAGGGTAACTAATACATATTATCTACAACATCTCCCTGTGCATGATGTGTGCACAGACTTCTATTAAATTCCAAAACTTTCTTCCCATTTAATTCTTTACAGAGCCCCCAGACCCCAGAAAAAGGTCACAAGGAAAAAAAACCCAAAAAACACAACAAACCCCATATACACTTAATACATCACTAGTGGGATTTTTTTTTCTTTTGTTTAAAAAAGAGGCATAATTATTAGGTTCTCCTTTAATTACAGTGATCCAGCACTTGCATACTTCCAAGACATGAGGAGCTGCTCCTGTCTGCTGGCTGTTGCTCCCTCTCTCCTGCCTCTTCCTCTGCAAGCTGCTGAGGTGCTAGAGCCCTGTGCATAATGTGCAGGAGCCTCTGCCCGTTCTTCCTTGGTCTCCTTTTCACATGTGGATATTTGGGGGCTCTTTTTATACAGCTCTGTCCAATGCAAACTACCAAACACTCATCTTATGTAAAACTTGTTCACTACAGCAAATATTGCAGAATGGGCAGAAAACCCTATTGGTGCTTTGGGCACCTGATCCTCTTCGAAAGAGGCTTTGTCTAGTTCAAAGCACAGTTGGCCTGTTTGGTTTGTTTTATTTTAAGTAGATGCCAGAAAGTGTCCCAAGGGGCTTTCAGCAGCTCTCATTGATTTAGTGAGTTTAAATCTCCCTCTTTAGCTGCTCTTTAGAACTTAAGCATCACTTGGAAGTTAATGCAAGTTCATAAAGAGGAAAACAGATGCAGCCAGACACAACTACGTACAAACCTGCTTATGCATGTTGGGCACCTTGAACTAAATTTGAATAGGTATTTAAGTGCCAAAGCAAATGCTAAGGAATGGAGAAGGATCTGAATACTTACCTCATGCTGAAAGATCTAGCTGATACTATTTGGGCCTACAGATTTTACTTTCAAAATGGAATTAGGCCCTTTGCCATTGAAACAGGTAACTTTTAGCTTGCCAAAATGAACGTTTCCAGTCAGAGTCACAGAAACAACATATGACCAGGACAGGCATCTGCAGACACAGAATAATACAAGCCCACGACTTAGTCATAGAATCATAGAATGGTTTGGGTTGGAAGGGACCTTAAAGGTCATTTAGTTCCAACCCCCTGCCACGGGCAGGGACACCTTCCACTAGACCAGGCTGCTCAAAGCCCTTGGCCTTGAACACTTCCAGGGATGGGGCATCCACAACTTCTCTGGGCAACATGTTCCAGTGCCTCACCACCCTCAGAGTGAAGAATTTCTTCCTTATATTCAATCTAAATCTGCCCTCTTTCAGTTTAAAGCCATTACTCCTTGTCTTACCACTACATGCCCTTGTCAGAAGTCCCTCTCTAGCTTTCGTGTAGGCCCCTTCAGGTACTGGAAGGCTGCTAGAAGGTCTCCCCAGAGCCTTCTCTTCTCCAGGCTGAACAGCCCCAATTCTCTCAGCCTGTCTTCACAGCAGCGCTGCTCCAGCCCTCTGATCATCTTTGTGGACTCCTCTGGACCCGCTCCAACAGGTCACTCCATGCAAATGCCATGTTACTAGAGGGCTCAGTAGAAAAGAGCCAGGAGATAGAAGAATCTCTTCATTAAACTCCTCATGATAAGCCTAAATGGGATTTCATCCCACCTCCACAGGGGGCTTTTATATTTCACATAAACAGCCAGAGCTGGCACCCATCTCATTCTGAACTCTGAGGCTGAGTTTTTCATGCCACTGTGAACTCCCAGAAGCCTCTCTCATGCTAAGGTCCCGGAGGGGCGGGGAGAAAAAGCTCCCAAGCTGAAATGACTAACACTCATACTACAATGAAATTACAATGCAAACTTCTTTCTGAAATTTGTGCGATCTCCAGAAGGCTAATGTGTTTCCTAACAGCAGCAGCTCCTACGGTCTGACTCAGGTTCGCCTTGGTGGCTTTGCAACGCTCATTACTATGAGGATACTTTTTTCACAGATGTTTACCCATCCATTTTGCATCACTCCTTTTCCTTCTCAAGCTGTAGCAGTGCAGCCTCTCTGAGTCCAGGTTTCAGCAGCCATTAAGCTATTTCCAAGACCTCTATGTGCACTTGTAATGAACTGTGCGCTTGCTGAGGTGGCACAGAGTAGAGCTGCCTGGCTGTGCAGGTGCACCCTTACACACCAGGCCCCGTGAATGCTGAGCGCAGCTTTCTCAGCATTACCTAGAGGCAGACGAGATCAGAGTCTGCCAGCAACATCCTTTGCCATTGTAATTTACAACTTCAGACAACCCTACCAAGAAACAGGTTGTCTGTGACTCCCCATCCAAACCATAAGGTGTTTTGAAATCTGTTATCCCCTGTGATGCAGCAGTGAGAGCTAATACACCATGTACTTTTCCTGAGGAAAAGCTGGGATTTAGTCTTAGGGGATTCACATTTCCTTCTTAAATCAAGTCAGGGTGTTTCAGAAGCATGTGGCATGGGTTATTGTGCCCAACTTTCTTGCTTCAGAACCTGTGTTTTTGCAGACATAATCTTCAAAGTGCCCAGCTCCTTTGACTCTAAGACTGTGCCTGTAAATCAAGCTGAAGGGTCTCTCTGTGGTGTATTGTCTTTGTGTCTCCTACACATCTTTTTAGAGAGTAACCTTCTATATGGCTGCTGTCATAAATGCTAGGAACCACAATCTACTGTTAAAACCTTTCATGGCCCAGGTACCTAAGACTATTACAACCTCTGCTACCACGTTCAATTAAAAAACACAGCATCCCCTCCTCCCAGCCTGCCCCAGGAGTTTCATGCTGTCACAGTGCTCCGTTTCTGATGGTGAGTGACACGTAATGCCCTGGGCTGTTTGGGGAGAAAATACAAAATCTGTAGCCTTTTACTGCTGCTATACTGGGGCTCACTGGAGCATTCTCTTTTCAAGCAAGTAATAACTTCCCCAGAAAACCTAGACAGTGCAAGATGCCGTTCTCCCTATTCCTGAAAGTGCCCCAGGCACTCATACAAACTACCCACAGGTAAAACCAGGGCAGGTGTCACTAAGAAACCTGCGGGTTCTGTGTCAGGTCCTCAGCGTGTGGACTTCACTGTAGTAAAAAAATCCGTGCCGCACTGCTAAGGAGACAGCAAAAATGGCTTTTGTTTATTGATATGTAATGTCCAGGTGCATTACATACCTAAACATTGTAAACAGCATTGCAGAGAGTCCCTGCAAAGCACATTTTCCTGTCTGTCCCCCACAGGTGTATTGGGATCCTGGGCAGTCTGATCCCATTTCCAGGAAAGCACTACTGGGAGGTGGAAGTTGAGGAAGATACAGAGTACAGAATTGGCGTAGCTTTTGAAAACACTCCGAGACATGGTTATCTGGGGGCAAACAACTCATCCTGGTGCATGAGGCATGTCATCACGCCATCGAGGTAAGGACTGTGGAGGCTGCAGGTCTCCTACATCTGCGGCTGCAGGCAGAGCAGCACAGAGCTCCCACGTGCAGGGGGCAGCCAGAGCTTCTATATCAAAGCACAGACCAAGCACTTAACCAGGGGCCTCTGACGTTCCACCCTTGGCACTGTGAACTGGTGTTGGAAGGATACTGGAACCTTTGCGCAACTCCTCCTGCTTAATGACATCTTTGCAGTGAAATAGGCAGTTCCAGGAACAAATCTGAGTAAATTCTGCGTTACAGAAGTTAGCTGTAAAGGCCTTGTTTTAGGGCACAGAAACCGCAGTAGGAAGACAGAGAGTAACAGATCCATGTAAGCTAGAAACTAAGTATCTGGCTAAACCCCCTTTTATGCAACTGTTTTTGCTCTCACTCCTAGGGATGGAAGTACCCAGCAGCCACACCTGCATGCACAACCGCCAGCTCCCCTTATGCCTCAGGTGAACCTGCTGGCTCCCCCCAACACCATTATATTGCCATTGACTCCCACGTGGGAGAGACCGGGCACCCTGTGAAGCATTCGGGGGCAAGAAAACAAGTCACCCCCCCAGGCATCCCCCAGCGCCTGCCTGCATGGCTCCCTGCCCCGCCTGCAGGAGTTGCCAGGGTGCTGCTGGGGCCCCTGGGCACCACCCGAGCATCCCCAGCGTGCAGACCCGCAGATGGTGAGGATGGCGTAGCGTGGGCCCAAAGCCGCCCGTCCACTGCCTGCTGGTACCAGGAGAGGGTTTTGATGCAGCTCTGTTGGCTGGAGCACACGCTCCTCCCCCAGCGCCTGCTGCAGTCGCTCCCCAGCAGCTGGCCCACTGGGTAGCCAGAGCCCTTAGCAGTGCTGCATTCGCAGCAAGACGTGCTGCTTAATGAGGGAGACCAAGCCCACTAACGCTAATGACTCTCTCAAACACTGCAGGCAGGCTAATTTGATTTCCTTGCTACACTGAGCTCAGAGGTTTGTTCTCATTCTTCTGCAGCAATGAGCATGGACTTCCAAGAGAAAAGGGAGCTGGGCCGTTGCTCAGTTTGAGTCACTGGCATATCCATTTCTGCAGGGAAATTTTCTCAGGTTTGAGGGGTGTGGGTGGAGGAGGTGGTTAGTGAAGAAGTTGGCCCTTATGAAGTGCCAGATAACTCACTTCAGCTGAATAAATCTTCTCATTTCTGCTCAGAAAGGCACATGTTCCCATACAAGTCTCATATTCTTGGTTGCAGCGTGCCACACTGGGGAGAGCTGTTTGAGTAACTGTTAAAGGACCTCAGCCTTACTTGAACAGTGACTACACTGGGAAGAGCAGCACTAGCTCCATGATAAAGCTCCTTACATACAACACACCTTCCTGGCCTCCACCGTCCAGGAATCACAATTAAAAGGCATCACCCTCTAGTAAACAAGCATGAAGACTGGAATTTCCCCATCAACACCACCCTGTCTGAGCAGGGAGGTCTTGTAGGAAAAGCAGGCAGAAACGTCATTTAGAGAGCAGGGTTTGAAAAACGATGTCAAATAGTCTGTAGGATGCCTGGCCACGCCGTGGGCCAGGCAGCCTCTGCCGAGGGATTACATTCCCTCATGCTGCCGTGAAGGTGGGTGCGAGCAGCTCCCGAACTCTGGCAGGGCCGAGGGCTCAGGCCCGCAGGGGCAGGCGGGCAGCATGGCAGGGCCTGGCAGGTCAGGCTGAGTCGTCTCGCCTGCTCTCTCCTTGGCCGTGCCTACGGCTATCCAGGGGCGAGGCTGAGCGCGCTGTGCGAGACAAGCGGTGTGCTGGGGCAAGCCAACCGGCCCGACAGCACAGCTCCTCCGTGGAGGGACAACTTCAGGCTAAACCTAGTGGCAAGGGTGCACGCCCCGATTTACAGGGCACCCACACTGCCCGCTGAGACATGGGACGAACGAAGTGCCGTGGTGTGCTCTGACCTCATCCGTACCACCCATCCCTTCGCAGCCAGAGCGGGACATGAAGAGGCCTGTTACGCGGGTCAGCGGGCAGGTCTGGGCACGGCAGGGTAAGGCTGCGCGGAAGCGCAGAGCACACCCCTCCTCGGCGAACTCAGCCGTTGCTCTGCCAACCGCAGGAGGGACGGCACCGAGAAGCAGGAAGCATGCCCTGGAACCACCCCTGGGCACAAAGCGCTTCCCTTTGAGAGCAGCCAGGGTGCCCTCAGGTTTTTTATTTCTTACCTACAGGCACAA
The DNA here is from genome assembly GCA_000699545.1 of Podiceps cristatus. Taxonomy (NCBI): domain Eukaryota; kingdom Metazoa; phylum Chordata; class Aves; order Podicipediformes; family Podicipedidae; genus Podiceps; species Podiceps cristatus. Next base: position 19,874 of record JMFS01087525.1, read on the forward strand.
GTACGAATTCCTGCACAGCGGGATGACGCCAGACATCAGAATTACTGTCCCCCCCAGAAGGATTGGCATCCTGCTGGACTACGAGAACTGCAGACTGTCATTTTTCAATGCAGACATAGCCCAGCACCTTTTTGCCTTCAGCTCGCACTTCCAGCATTACGTCCACCCCTGCTTTGCTTTGGAAACACCCGGTATCCTACGGATACAGACTGGAATCGCCGTACCCCCATGGGCTGCCCGCCCATAACGCGTGTGCTGCAGCTGCCACATCTCCATGCAGCCTGCATTGAGGAGCGCCTCTTCCAGCATTAACTGCTCCGTCACACCCCTAAACCAGCTGCCTCCCAGGAGAGCAAGCAAAGCAACCCTGGCCCACACCAGCTCCCAGGCCTGAGCCCTTATGATGGTTTCTGTCCTCGTAGGCAGGACCTTAGCAGAAAACTGTTATGGTCACAAGATCCATCAGCATCCCAGAATCCTCCAGTTAGAGATGGCCACCATCCTCTCGGAGGTGACACTGTCACCCTGCAGCGGTGGCAGCTGCATCACCCCAGTACCCACCTGATGCCTAGGGAACTCCCGTTACAGAGCAGTCATTAATCCCACTTGTGTCTGCTGAAGAGCTACAAAGAACAACAAAAATAGCAAAAGGCACAATTACTGTACAGCTGCTAGACAGAGCTGGAAACACTCCAACCATGAAGCTGCTCTCACAATCAAGTATTCTCGTCGCTACATGAAGTCTGTGACACAGGATAATCAAATACACCTCCCTTGTGTGTGAACTGTGAGCACCTACCACACTTTTTGAAAAACCCAAGCACGCACTAGTCTGTGTAAAAATGTCTTTTAATATGCAAATGTCCATGCTTCTTATTCATTCATTGGGGGGGGGGGGGGGAAGCCCAAACCCACCAACCAAAAACAACCCCCAAAACCTGAGGCCTTTTGCAGTGTTTGATTGCCCCTATAGAGAAATCTAAAGCATCATTCTTAGCTTGTTCTTTGTGGCCATCTTCACCTCACCCGGGTATATCCTCCAACTGACAGATCTGTTCTCCCCCTCAGCACCGAGGGCCCCTCACCCCGATGCTGCGTCCCTGAAGCATCCAGTGGGGCCGGCCCAGCTGCAACGTCCTTGAGGCCCCATCCCCAGACACCAGTCTGACAGGCACTGCCTGTCACACAGGCTTTAGCTCTGAACAGCCTCATTCCTCTATGTCACAACTACCTGAATTCAATCAAGAGTCATTAACAGAGCAGCTTTTCCACAGATTTATTGCACATTCATTACAAAAATCATTGGTTCAAGTATCCACTCTAGGGGATAATCAGGAACAGGCAGCGGCCTCTACAATATACAGGGTCCCTACAAATGAACGGCCTAGAAAAACCAAAGAGACCTGACGTAGAACCATGTGCCAACAGCTTCCCTGTTCTTCCCCAAATAGCTAAAAAAAAGGGTCTCCCCAAAACAGGCTTTGCAGAAACCATAAAAACAGAAGCCGAGTATGTCATTATGGCAGTGATTAGCACCATCTTCTCTTGGGTATCTATTTGGTTCGCAAGCCTCAAAAGATGGGTTTAGCAACACTCAGCTGTGCGAGTATAGCACCATGCCTTCACCTACCAGGAATCCGGAGATTTCCAGGGCAGAAAGGGTTGCTACGGTCACTTTGTCAGACCTCCTGCGAGGCAGGCCAGAGACTTTCAGTAGCCGTGTCTTGCAGTGAGTACGGCAACTTCTGCCCAGCAGGACGAGGTGACTCGGCCAGCAACCGCTGCCAGCGCAGAGGGCAGGAGGCGGCCAGGGGAGCCCCGCTGACACTGGCAAGGCCATTCCGGAGGATGGCAGCTAAAGTGTACGGCTCCTCTGCCAGGGCATTATGTGGGGCTATCTCACCACCCAGCTTGTTTTAACCTTTTGTTTGCTTTGTTTGCTTAAATGTGTACCTTAATTTGGGGTCCAACTTCCACCCACTGGACGTGTTTTACCTTTATCTGCCAAAAATCAAGAGCCACGCTATTTGAGTAGGTATCTGAAAGCGTAAACCACGCAAGTATCAGAGCGGAGGTGTGAGTGAGGATGTCTAAACCTCCCAACAAAGCCTTTAATGCAGAACAACTGCTGGTGAACCAACAATTCCAATGAAAGATGTTCTGTTGTGAAAAGTCCCACTGTGCCCCACAAACAGCTTTCACCTCAAGTGAAAGTTTAAACTATACCTGTATCCTGGCACCAGGATTAGCTGTTCACCTCAGATGATACAAGAACCCAATCCAAACAATTTTTCAACTGGTGAACTGCCCTGCGAATCCCCGGGACTTCACAACCCTCCTGCAGAACTGCTGCAAGGACAGATTTTCTGAGCCAAATGCAAGGTGCTCGGACACCCTTGGCGTGGGACTCTACGGGTACCAAATAGGTCTGTCGTTATGTTGCCAGTTTGGTGAGTCTGTGGGAGAACGCAGGGCTGATGGCCGAGTCCGGAGCAGCCTGCTCAGCAGAATAAGCCTGAGTGGTCATGGCCAGGCACAGTACAGGACAGCTAAGGCAGCAACAGCAATCTGAAAAAAGAACAAATAAGCAGTAATTGGCTACTAGGTTAAAAACAATATGGGGAATGAGTTTGCATGTTTCCGTTTAATAAAAGCTTCACCAGTCAGCAATAACCCAAGCATTTCCTCCCTTAGGAATCCCAACCCTGTTACTTAAATATTTATACAGCAAAGGAAAAGGCACGAACAACCTGGATTTTTCAAAACCAGCTGTTACTGTGAATTACCTTTATATAAATCCTTTACAGAGAGGCCACTGCTTCCACTGCAGGCTCTATCGATCAGACCAGTATGGCACCCAAGCTGGAAGCTGACATCACCTTCACCTTTCTGTGCAAGACAGAGGGACGTGCAGCACATCTGTAAGACTGTAAGAGCCAAACCCTGTACAGAACTGGAAGCCGTATCTGACAGTAAAAGGGGAGCCTCCTGCCGAAGCTAAAAGGCATTAACAGGTCCAGCACGGTACCCCAGAGCAGACTAACACCAAATGCGCTTGGTCTCTCTGGAATCCTGGGTATAGCAATCATCTTGGAGAAAAGTGTTGAGCTGTCAATCCAAGAGCTATTTCTTTGCACTGAGAGGCGACTCAGATGAGGCAAAACCAATTCTCATCTCTGGCCTGTCTCTACAGGAACTCGGGCTCACTGTTACACTAGATCATGTGAACGGACAACAGTCAGTTAAAAGTGAGTTCTCTGGTCTCTGACAGTGAGTTATGTGCTGCCAGATGCATTATTCCCTGGTGCCTGTTGTAGTTTCCTTCCTCTTCCTTTTCACTATGTGCATTTACTGGAACACAGCAAAATCCACCTTCTCAGAAGGACAGGAGCTCATGCCTAAAGCTCTGGTATTGGCCACCTGAGCCCCACAGCTGCCCTGATCTGCAGCAGTGGTCTATGCATCCCTGCAGAGCTTGCAGCAGCAGAACTGCCAAAGCACAGGATACCCCCAACCACGCCTCAGCCAGCAGCTGAACGGGGACTTTGCCAGGGCTGCCCAAAGGCCCTTGGGCTTAGGAGGAGCTACCCTCAAACCCCTTTAGGCTGGGCAAAAAGGACCACACTTCTCCAACCCCCTTCTGTTCCCTCTTGACTTCAAATATCAGTATACGCTGCTGCCACTGGAGGGCATCACATGAAGCCCTTTCACAACACTGCATCGGTTCTCAGACAGGTTTACACAGACAGTTACAGTTTCCAAACCTGTTACCATAATCCTTCAGCATGTCCAGCGCCCATCCTCACCCAGTCCTGGAGCTGGAAACAAGGGGTCCCAGGGGCCTGCGAGCAAAACCACACGGGAGAGACAATGCCAACAGCCCAAATACAACAACAGGCAACACAACAGCCCCGAAACACAGTTTAGCGTGTTTGATTCAAACCAAACACACCCACCATTTTCTACAGAAACACCTTTTAACTTGCCCCCTCTAATTGCCATTAAAACCTTGTAGGTAGATGAAGTAGGTCCTGTCTTTATCTCACAGGCAGGCCTTGTTCTTCCACCATTTAATTTAGGAGGATAGTATCAGTGGAGTCAATATAATATCACTGGCTCCACTTTCTTAGTCCTCCAAATCAATCTCCCTAAGAAACCCCTGGGAAGCCTCAGGAACTGACTGCTCTCTCAAAGGAGACTGCAGAGCCCAACCGCCCAGCCTGCCTTCCCAGCCTGGAAGGCAAATCCCCATTTCTGCCCTCAAACTCGGCTCTGTTTTTCTAAATGACTGCTTCTGTTTTCCAACAGCAACCAGAAGCACCCAGTAGCACCACAGAGCAAAGCGGCCAGGGACCACACAAAGGTGAGGCTCTGCTTCCCATTCAGCTCAGCACCTGGACCCCACTGCAGTCCTGGGGCAGCCCGAGACACAACGCTGACTTTTGTTAAATTTTCTCACTCTTGCATTTATGCTGGTGTGCTCAACTGCCAGTATGTACTGGGACTCAGCTGCCCTGGCCCCAGCTTACTTAAACTTTTTCTAAGCAGGCTTATGTTTTAAGCTTAACGTATGTAAGGAATACAAGGCCACAGACTGCCTCATAAAATGGCCGTAAGGGGCTACACTGTCTGCCAAAAGGGCGCTTATTCCACAGCTGGAGATCAAAAAATGTGGGTTTTGTTTTGGTTTGTGTTTTTTATTTTTTCTGCAGACGCAAAGCTGTGGCTTAAACACAGCACCAGAGAGGCTGCAGCAGCAAA
>JMFS01087526.1:0-28683 GCA_000699545.1 Podiceps cristatus
CGTCAGTGCCACGGCCCGCTGCAGCCTCGGGTACGGCCGCCCCAGGCCGGGCCTGTTCCCTTCTGGTGGCTTTGAGGTGTTCCATGAGGCTTGGAGCTGCATCCGGCTTGGTTTTTTGTGAAAGAACGGTTTGGGGAAATGGGAAACAAGTCTGTAGGAAACCAAGCTCGTGCAGCAACTTGTTTCTTAAAGCTGTAAATCATCAATATGTGACTGTATGAACCTTTCAGCTTTCACTTAACAATTGGTCATTTTCCCCCTACATATCTACAAAAGGATATAAAAATAGAAAGGAAGGAGCTAAAAATAAAATCGTGTTTTAAAACATTTTCATTGGTCTTCAATTTTGTTCTGTAGAACAAGGGGTTGACCTTTCATGAGGAAAAACTTCTTTCCCGTGAGGGTGACAGAGCCCTGGCACAGGCTGCCCGGAGAGGTGTGGGGTCTCCAGCTCTGGAGAGATTCAAACCCCGCCTGGACACGTTCCTGTGCAGCCTGCTCTGGGTGACACTGCTCTGGCAGGGGCTTGGACTAGATGATCCCCAGAGGTCCCTTCCAACCCCTGCCCTTCTGTGTTTATTTGAATGCTTGGGATTGACAGTACTGCGATTGCTGCAACTTGTACCTACCGGGAAGCATTCCCTAATCCTTTTGCAGCTCTTTCCCATGTGAATCTGGAGGTTATGATCTTAGAACTTCAGTGCTAGAACACAGAATTCGGTGTAGGCTCAGATGTCTTAGAAGGGTTTCTTTTCTGTCTTTGAGCTTGAGGAAGTAGCTGGTTTTGACCTGGGATTGATTATGTTCTCAGTATGTCGCTTTTAGTAATTAAATTACTGTCTTAGAGATAGGAATCATTGCCTTTCATGAAGAGAGAGAAAAAAAAAAGACCTATTGCCTATAGTCTGTTGCAAGGCCCTGTGGTCCTGACACAAATACGGCCATGGCCAAGGTGCTGCCTTTGCATGGTGAAAGGCTCTAGGCCACGCTGTCTGCCAGCCTGATCGTCACATTGGAGAATACAGTCATTGAAAAGAGTCCCAGTGTCTCACACTGGACAAAGATGTGAGGTTTATGCTGGTCTGGAACTTTTAGTGGGATAGCGTGCTTTCTCATAATGGTTTTAGCTTTGCTAGCCCCCCTCTCTCATTTCCTCAACTCGTCTAGATTTGTGCTGCCATCACTGGCTGCTGTGGGCAGCCTTCAGCCAAACACAGTTAGCAAGACAGTTCAGTCTACCTGCAGTTATCCTCACATTCACTAGCCTGAATAATTCTGTCATAAATGTATCTCAGCCACCCTATTCTGCCAGAAATCTCTAACGCTTCTTGCCCAGCCCGTTATTTTTTTTCTTTCCTCTGGATCTAGATATAGAAAATTTTTTCATAATGTGGCAAAAATCCTTTTGTCTCTAGGTTCCTTTTGTATTTTCTCTACGCCTCTTGAGGTATCCTGTGGCATGTTGGACATATGAGTACACAGTTACCTCACATCTTGGGAGGGGCTGATCTTTTAGGGCAGATGGGGTTTGACTAGTAGAGCATCATGAGCTAAAATTCTAATCCAAAAGTGATGCAGTTCAGAAAATGTGGTGTAGTATTCTTGTGTTTACCTGAGGACTAGGCATCACTAAACCACTGAAAGAGAGCGAGCTGGAGCTTACTTACTGAGGAAGCGCAGCCGTGTGGGAAGGACCCACAATGGAGCAGTTTGTGAAGGAGTGTGTCCTGTGAGAGGGACTCCACACTGGAGCAGGGGAACAGCGCGAGGAGGAAGGAGTGGCAGAGACGAAGCGTTGTGAACTGACCCCAACCCCTGGTCCTCATCCCCCTGCAGCACTCATGGAGGGGAGGAGGCAACAGAAGAGTCAGGGATGAAAGAGTAGAGTTGAGACTGAGAAGAAGAAGGTGGTTTTAGTTTTGGTTTTGTTTCTCACTATGCTATTTTAATAACACACTATTTTTAGTTCACAATAAATTAAATTACTCTTCCCCAAGTTGAGTCTGTTTTACCTGTGATGCTAACTGTTGAGTAATCTCCCTGTCCTTATCTGGAGCCAAGAGCTTTTTCATCTTCTTTTCTCCTCCTGTCCTCCTGAGGAGGGGGAGTGAGAGAGCAGCTGGGTGGGCACCCGGCAACTAGCCAAGGTCGACCCGCCAAACTCCCTTAATTATCAAGCCCATCTGGTGTATGGTACCCTGGGTGAAGACTTAAGAAGTATTCAGTGGTGGAAGGAGGAAGCAGAGGAACTGATGGGTTTCTTTTAGCTCTTTTCTCTTTTATGGTATAGGTTCTAGAAGGGTAAGGACAAATGTACTTTCCCAGTCACACTTTTTGACTTGTGCTGCAAATTTAATAAAGTCATTAATAGCTGAGGTACATAAGTAATTGGATTTTCCATGACAACTCTCTTTCTGGAATATTCACTGCTACTCATATCCAGCTGTTAAAACATTTTACCTGCTGGTTTCAGCATATTTATATTAATTATACATTAGACGGAGCTGCAACAGTGTGGATTTTTTTTTTTTTTTAGTACATTTCTTGTAAGACTTTGTGTGTATGTGGTTTCATTCCAAATGTCTAAAAATCTTGTGCTAATTCAATGAGCAGATGTAAAGTGATAATTGCCCATGATTAGTGTTGAGCCAGCCTTTCTATTGCAAGTGTGATTTTAGTTCTCTTTACTCCCTAAGAGAAGTCTTTTTGCTATTTAGTATTTATGATGTTGGTCCATCTGCCTTTTTTTTTTTTTTTTTTTTTAACAAAAGCTGATAAATTTTCAAATGAGCAAATTTAAGTGATATTTGCCATGGAAATAATAGTTGCTATCTTGAGAGTGCAAGCTCCTGCCTATAAAAATTTCATTTAGGGGATTTAGCTTCGAAGACTGAGAAATTTATTTTAAAGTATTTTTATGTGTAGTGTATGTCTATGTTTAAAAATGTATAAAAGAAAATACGTTGTTCATTTTGAGGGGATTTGAAACATTAACATAATGGAATATGGAAACTGTTAAGACTATTCTAATCAACACTGAGCAGCTCAAACAATTCTCTAGTAATTTAATAACGATCAACACTATTCTGTTTCAGACATTCTTCGTAAAATTCTATGTGAATTTTCCTGTCCTGGTGTCACAATCCTCATCTGGACCTCCTCTAAGTAGTTTAAATCTTGACAGTGGAAACTGAACAAGCTGGTCTGCAGTATGACTGCTGCTGCTTTTGGTTACTTCAGAGGGATGTAAAGTGAAGATTGCATTAAACCCAGATCATTCTCTGTTTTGCAATTTGGATGGTTGCCTTACTGTTGATAGCAGGTCCATGTGAGTAGTACAGATGAGACACTAAATCATTGCCATGTTAATGTGAAATTAAGAGAGCTAAATAAAATGGCAAATTCTGTCTTTCCTATTTCTTTCCTATTAAATTACTTAAATTATGTTTTCTATTTAATAAGCCACAGCAAAGGTGAATTCTCAAAATGAGCTTGCACTGATGAAAAGCCAAGTTATTTTGCTTTTAAGTTACTTTGCTTGTAAGAGCTGAGACACACATTTAAAAGCAAAATAAATGGTGTTATTTAGGGTGGCTTAGGATAACCTCATGGAGAAGGTGAAGCAATTTTTCATCAACACTCATATTTCCTGAATGGTTTGGAAATATGCATTGCATTTATAGCATTCCCTTTCACTTTTTCTTAGAAATCATCTGAAAATGAGGGTTGTGGTAGATGCAAATGGCCTTCTTTCCCTTGGGAGAGTCATTTTCATTTTGCTGAGTAATCTCTATGCATATTTCAAAGAATAGAATAGTTATGCCAAATAATACCACAGCCTGATTCAGTTCCTTAGCAATATGTAATGTTAACAACAAGAAACAGGGAAGTGATGTTGCAGCAATAAAATCATTAGATTGCAGAAGGGAGCCCATGACAATAATGAGGACAGAAGTCATAGTATTTTATAGGTAAAACAAAACTGGAAAGGAACACATAATCCAGGCAGTTGTCAATTTTCCAAGGAGTCTGTGGCTTCTAGTTTCATTTTGCAGGAAAAAATGCAATCTGCATTAAAAAAAAATCTTGGACAAAAGCCTTATTGTCCTAAATATTACTTAATGTGTGATTTCCAGTGCATTACACAGTTCTTCAGAAGTTTCTGTTGTGGTTGGCATTTTTTTTTTCCTAAATCTTTCTCATCAGTACTGCCAAAACAAGAGGTAATGTGTCTGCTTTTCATTCATTATGTTTGTTACTCTCCCCAAATTATGGGAAGATAATATTTAAGTGTGTTAGGATAACTGTAGGTGCGTAAGAGATCACCCCCCTTGCTGGAGGCTTGGCTGCTGGGGCTCAGGGCCAGCTCAGAGGTGGGGCAGCTGCCTTCCCTCCAACTGGCCGTGCAACTGGCTGAGCTGGGCCCCGACCAATTCCCTGCAGACTGATTTCCCTTCACCTTGGACCTGCCTCACCACTTTCCTGATGATCTGGGCTCTTGGTTGAACCAGGCCACCACCTGTGAACCTGCCCTCAGCTGTTCCCCTCATAGAGACCGCCCGGCTGGCGAGGCCCCTGCCTTGCTGGCCCGGGATCCCTCTGGGCTCCCCAGTCCCCAGGGATGTAATGTGATCAGCCAAATTGCTCTCCAAAGACCACAGGGAATGGAAAGCCTTTACGAAAAGAAACGTGAGCTTTGTGAAAGATGAATTCACAGGTATACGGTGGGTTACTAGCAATTCAAAGATGTAATTATTTTCAGCAAAGGTTCACAAATCAATGTTGGATGTAGAATTTTAATATGAAAGATGCTTTATTACATAATAATTTGCTGTTGAATATAAAATCAGATTTATTTTGGTTGAAATAAGCAGTACATAGTATAGGGCAAAGAATTCTGAAAACTGGTAGTTATTCTATGAAAAAAAAAATGGTAACAGTTTGCTGGGAAATAATATTAAAGGAGAAATAAAAGAAGTTTCAGTGTTGCAGTGAAAAACAGGATTTTAGTTAAACTCCAGAGAAACAATCTGAAGAACAGCATGTACCATATCTTGAGACAAATCTTTAATTGAAAGCACTAGGACACCAACAGAAATTACACTGTTTGATCAATGACAGGTTGGATACTTGCAACTAACTCATTCACAGTGGGGAAATGTGAGGTCAAACAAAGTTTTCCAAAAGAAATTTTCATTTTTCAAAAAGATATGAGCTTTGCCTGTATAAAAGAGAGAGAACTAAGAAAATAAATGAGTTCGGGAAGTTGCTGGATGGGGTGGAATTTCATGGCAGTTCAGGTTATAGAAATTGGTTAATTATAAAAGTGAGGTTCATTGCTTTTAAACTAATGAAGGATGGTGAGAGATTTTCTAAACTTCTACTTGAAACCTTTAATCAGAAAAAACAATTTTTAGAAGCAGAGTTCCCATACTGGTGAGTTACCAGCTGTTCTCACCATATTTGTATGCATCCATACAACTGATAAATTGTTTTGGATCAGTGGTTTCAAATATGTTCATGAGAGAAAGTGATTGCTGCAGCAAAAGCTAGGAACATACAGCTCGAGGAGAAAATGGACTGAAAGAAGACAATGTTGTAATTATTAAAACAGTTAAAAGTTAATCTATAAATGAGGAGATACCTAACTGTTACAGGAGAGATTCTCTCTCCTTTCCCTTTCTCCCTTTCAGCTTTTCCCATAGGAAGAACTGGAGCAGAGAAATCTAATTAATTTTAAAGAGAAGCTTAATCAGTATATGAAGGGGGCTATATGATGTAGTTGAATCTGACTACAGGGAACTGAACAAAAGCTGCTAGAGGTACTGGGAAGGCTAAGAAAAGTATTACGCATTTATGCATTGATGTTTACTAAAACGCTTAACTAAAGGAGATGTCTAACAGAACTGCTTGCTGCAAAGGGTAGGTTTACAGAGGAAGTCAGGGGAAAATGGGGGTTTCCAGAGAAAGAGAAAGATATCTAGAGAGTATTTAGAGAAATGAGATGTTCATCAGCTTGGCTGGACCTGATAAAGTGGGTTACTTAGACAGTAAGCAATCTTAAAAATACTAGCAGTTATGTAGAAAACATATGGAGGATTGGAGAAGTACAGCATAACTGCAAAAGGGCAAATGCAATGTATATCAAGAACAAATAGAAACAAGAAATTACAATTTGTTAAGTTAAATTCTGGTGGAAAAATCTGTAACCAACATGATCTCTTTGGTGCACTGGAATATGGAATAGAGTGTATGCATGGCAAATTGGTAGATGGTAGGAAACTGGCAGGATCTCTAAGAATGTGGAAAGATATGCTGAGAATTAAAGATGACCTTGGAGAAGTGGTCTGAGAAACAGAATGAAATTCCCTACAGACCTTCTTTTATATATCTACTCGTAACTAAAATGTCTGTCTATAGTGTGCTTCTATCCCATCTAGCGACACCTGTGATATAACCCCTGTTTAATGGAATTGCATAAAACCAAGCTAAACTACTAGTGCCATCAGTAACTGTCTATCTCAGCTGCAGAAGCTGTGACTGATATAACAGTAACATTATTTGTATAAACCCAAGCATTCAAGAAATAAAAAAGAAAGCTTTTTGAAGGCAAAAAAAAATACAGAACTTTACTTAGCTTTTGCTTATACAGGTGAAGCACCCTTAAATAATAGTTGTGTTAGTCAACTTATGTTGTCTTGGTTATGGTAACATGAGAACAGAATCAGGCACTCTGATTTATCAAAACTTTTAATGGAGACTAACAAACACATTTTAATCTAAGTGTTTCATCTACAGGAGATGCAAAATCCTAACTTACAGTAATTCAAGGTAAAAATAAATGTGTTCTTGGTTTACACATGCACTCAGTTATTGCACTGTAGCTCGCTGGTGTCAAAGAAATGTGGTTCTGGCTTCCTAAATGTCCTGTTTCAGGTTTGCTTTCTGAAGTGAACTGCAGATGCATAGTAAAGAAAGAGAAAAGGTCTTGTACAATCAAAAATCTGATTGAAGACTCTTAAAGTCAGTGTGTCTTTCCACTGGCATAGCAGACTACAGAGTAATTTCTAAAACAAGCTAACCAATTTCTTACTCCAACTGCTTTGATACTACACCTATATTATTTTTCAGAACTGGAAAACCTTCCACTCTTACTGGAAATTTTTCTTTGGTAAATTTTTGTGTGTTGAACTGAACGGCTTAATTTCTTGAGGTTTTGGTAGTTTTCAGTTTCCAGGTCTTACATTCTTGCCATTTTGACAATGTAAAGGAGGGGAAGAGGCTAGAATGAGGCAGGGGCACAAGGAAGAAGGGGAGATGCTGAAATAAAAACAATTCTTTCTGTAGAGGTAGGTAGTAGAATTAGGGTTTGGGGATAATCACATGGGGAACACTGGAGCATTGTAAATTCTGCTGGCGTGTGTGTCTGCTTCTGTGGGGTGCAGGCTGTGCCCTGATGATCATTTTTTGTTACAACCGCAGTTAGTACCATGGGTTATGTTTATTACCTCATTCTAAGATTTAATAGAAGAGCAAAATTGTGTGACTTTTTGACAAGAAGTGCAGCTTTGGGGCATTGAGTCATCATAGACATTTGTGCATCAGATTGGTTTTTAATGGCTACTTTCTTTAAGATGCCATTAATAGCGACAGATGGATAAAGTTTATGCTTTCATCCCTTTCAGATGTCCTGTAATGACTTTGAAACCCCGCATTTTCACTCTCTCCTTTCTCAGGAGGTTCTGAGTTATGATGGCTTTCTCTTCAAAGCCATTCTTCATTCTTGAGCTCAGGCTGTTCATGGCTTTGGCCAGAGGGAGTCACTGTCATATTTAAAATACACCACCTTCTCACAGCAGCTGGAAATGAGTGGTTTTATCTAGTCCTTGAGCATATGTAAGCCTGCCTATTAGGCTTTTTTTTTGAAAAATAATTTGTGGTTATAAACAGCATAATGTTGGCTGGTTTTAATAGAGTAATATGCAGTGCTGCTGAAGGAAAGTGGCACCAATGGATTATCAGTCTGACCCAGAGATGAAGCAGCAAGCAAGCTGACAAAGTCTTTAGTTGGTAAGGTATGAGCACGATGGAGTTCAGAATAGCTTTGTCCTTTCTTGGAAAGATGCAAAGATAAGTGATTCTAATGAGTGAAACCAAAACCTGAAGGTTGACTATTATAGAGGTTGCTCGATAATATATACTCTATATATTCTATATTTACAGCTGATTGAACTACTTAAAAGTCTATCAGAGATTACGACATGATAATTTTATACCTCATCATTAGTAGTCCTCATGATTAGTAATCCTATGTGATCTGTGGTTGTAAAGAGTTCCCTTTGGAAGCACTAAACAGAGGAAGTCTTGAAAAGTAACATATTTTGTGAAATAGGAGCACAATATGCTTTTATGATCCTTATTCATAGTCTTACTCACTGTGTAATTACAATTCCCAAATTCACATTTCCTACTGAAGAATCTGAAATGCTAGCTTTTTATTGTTACTCTGAGTTTGTCCAGAAAAGCTTTGTGGGTTGAACTTCCTGCATTTGGTTATTTGTTCTTGACTTACTGTATTAATATGAACACCACTCTGTATGACAGCTTTCCTTAAGTGACATCCAAGCCCCAGCAGAGTCATGGAGGATTTTGACCTTTATTTCACAGGAAATGAATCAGGCTTCTTTATACAGAAGAAAAGCAACTGCATATATGCAACTACACTTCTGAATTTTATAGTTAAATTCAGTGCCAGCCTACTACTAAAAAGAGTCCTGAAAGATCTGGGCAAATTTCAAGTTTGTTTTCTTGGTGGTTTTATTTTTTTCTTGTTTTGCCTTGTAAGAAGGAAGAAACAAAAGCAGCATTTTTATTCAGAGTCACAAATAGATTCCTGCATAGCCCTTGGGACTATTCTGCTACACAGAGCAGGACTCCTTGGCAGTCCATTTATCCAGTTACCAGCAAGGTTTAGAACTATTAATTCTGAGTGTACATTGCTTCACACGTTTATTGGAAACTCTGATTATGATTTTATAGATAAGTTAAATATAAAATCTATGGAAATGGATGTGAATTTTTAGGAAACAGTTAAAGGCCACGTGTGTAGCAAAATCCTTTTCCTGGTGCATTTTGGTAGAAAAAGAAGGATTATAATTAAACTAAACATAGTCATTTTCAGAAGCACATAGGGCTGGAAGGCACATAGATTTCATTCATTCATTATTGGAACACAAGCAATATGTGAAGAATTAAATCATTTTAAAAACCTGTTAAGATAAAACTGACTCATAAACACCCATATTAGACTAGAGAAACAGCAGGAAGTGAGCAATGTGGCTTTTGAGTTGGAAATTTATACTAGCAAATACTAATAAACAATGTGAATAGTCTTGCTGCTAGCATTGGGAATGCTATTTAGACTGACATTGCATAGCTAGGTGTACAGTTACCCCACCATCTAGAGGCAAGAATCACATATTTTTCTCCTGCAAGCACCCTAGTTAAATGAACATAACATTTGCTGCAGCAATGATCACCTATCTGTACCCAAAGGACAAATAAATGTCTTTAAAATTCTGAGAATGGAACAGGAACCATATTTCCTTGATTCTTAGTTTTTTTCCTTCCTTCTGCTTTTTTCTTACTACCTCGATTTTTTCTGTTTCAGACAGTGTATGCCCTGCACTTCTCAGTGAAAAACAAAGGACTTGTCCACACACAGTGTGCAGCTGTGGGCTGGTGGCCTATCTCCTTTCAGTTGGTTTCTGGATGCTGTGGAGGTTTCTGTTCTTCCCAGTTCTGACCTGAGAAAAAGGCTGTTCTGGACCAGTATTGTCTCCCCATACTGTGGTTATTATCTGCTCTTTTGAAGATACGGTGTTTAGCATCCAGATCATCCTGTGGGCCCTTGAGAGAACAAAATGGTACTAAATGACTGCATCCACACTGTCATAGAAAACAAATGGAAAATGAATTTTAGGGCAAAATGGCATTCTTTTACAGCTGATGTATTGTAACAGGCATCTCGGATCTCTCTGACGTACGCCTCTAGTATCCCCCGAAGGAAACTTCGGGTGCATACGGAGCTTAACACATCCCGCAGAGCACCTCACCTGCTGCGTGGCTCTGCTGCTCCGCAGGCTCTGGGTGCTCCAGCTGCGATTGCAAAAAGCCAACTGAAGGGAGAACTCCTAAGGATCCTTCAGAGAAAACCACCAGAGTGCAGGCGGCCTGTGAGGGCAGTATGCAAACCAGAAAGATGTGCTCTCTCTAATGGCCTATATGTGATTGTTTCACCTTCCCAAAGCTGAACGATTCAAATAATGGGGGAGGTCAACAGTCACTCCTGATCACTAGCGGTAGGTCTTTGGGTTGAACTGGAATTTGGAACACTGTGTAAAGTGCAATAAAGATGTTGCCAAGTTGTTTAAAGATAGAGCCGACCTGGTTAAAGGTGGCCCAGTCAGTTCCTTTATATTCTATGCTTGTTATAAAGGTCGGGTTCTGTGATGCCACCAGTTGTGAAAACTACTGAAACTGAAAGGAATGGCAGCAGGATTGCACCCCATAGAATTCAGTTCTATGGATCTTCATCACATTTAAATCAATATGCTTAAAAGGATGTATTTATGATTATACTAATAATTAATTGTTGCTGCTGACCTCTACCCTTATATTAATTCTTCAGCTTTGGGAGGATGCAGCAGTTACGTACTGATCATTAGAGTTAGCACATCATTCTGATTTACGTGTCTGAAAATATTACAATTTGTTGTTGCTGAATTAAAAAGAGTTAATTGCTTTCCTGTATTCATTTATATTAAGGAGATAATTTCCTGATTAAATTTGCTGACAGTTCTAAAATGTAAATGCATACCATGTGCTATTTTTGTGTCTCTATTTTATAGCATGGTTATATTTTATTCATTTATTTAAATAAAAAATATGAATGAAGAAGTAATTTATAACTTAGATACTCGATCTTTCAGTTCCAGGGTTGGGATCTGTGCAAACTCTATTTGGCATAGTAGAGGTAAGAGGGCCAGAAGAGTGTTTTTTCAACCCTTAAAGCTGTACTAGATTGAGTGTCTATAGTGACAGGTGAAGTTTCATCTGGATATTACCACCATTTTGCATGCTTATCCCTTTGGTAGTCCCTTGCATACTTGTTATATGATGCTACCTGTGTTAGGGAGTGTTAATCCCATGACAATAACTAGAATAAAGTGGTGCTGCAGAGATTACACTTGTGAGATAAACTGGGCTCAGTAACTTCAGTCCGAATTTGGCAGGGTGAAGAATGGCCCCAAGATGCTGTTGTTGTCTAGGTTAAGTAGGAGCTGCATCGTCTCTTGAATACAGACACTTACTCCATAATGTCATGGTTCTGTCACAATGGAAAAGCTATTTGCCAAAATATCTGCACCAAGAATCAGTAGAACCCTCAGGTTATGGAGCCCGATGCTTGTGGATGTGGATACAAGATTTAGGCTGTGTACTTTTAAAAAAGCTCCCATCTGTTTCTCAATGCAGCCTCAATCACATCCCAAGGCTCTTGCAGCAGCTGCATTTCTAGAACATCCAGCTGTTTGTACTTTTTGTGTGATCACAGAAGGTAAATAAGCACTGACAATGCCATCTTAACTCCAGTGCCTTTCCCATGAGGATGCTGGAGGCAGTTTCTACCCCTGATTTTGCTCTAACTGATGAGTCAACATGGCTAGCAATGTGGCATGATTTTCATGGGACCTTGTTCAAAGCCTTGTGTTTGGCATGTTCTGGTCTTGCAGCCTTCTTCAGTGCTAAGGGAGTTGAACTGTCTGCACATTTTCTCTAATACAAATCCACAATTCGGTAGAATCTTCCAGTGGGTGAAGCAGGAGGAATGAGACAGGTGACAGAGGGCTCTGTGTGGTTTTTGATCCTCCTTACCTAAGACCAGCGCATCCTTAGCCTCACCTTTTATTGTATCTAGCTGATATATATGCAGTAGAGAGACAGCAGGTTAATTATAGACATAAAGAGATAAAGACAGGATTTTTTTCAAACGAGTCTGTGCCAGTCTGGAGAATTTATTTTCATGTCAGAAAAGTTACTGAATTAAAACCAATCTGAAGTTATTTACCCTTACTTGAGGCTATCTCAATTTAATGCAGTACCAGCCAGTGATCTGATTTTTTAAACAATTTTATGCAGTATGTACAGGCTTTAAGCATAAAGTCCATCAAGAGATAGATGTTAGCACAAACTTCCCAGCTTCCAACACTGCAAGAATGAAATGGGCCCCACAGACTGGCAGTCCCGATGGTGGGAGGAATAGCCTGAGGAATTTAGCGGCAGCAGCAGTTCAGTGGCTGTAGAGCACTGAGTTCAGAGGATGAAAATGCATTAGGCAAGTGCTATATACTTTCACTAATCTATCACAGTGCAATCTATCATGCATCTGCTTTTCCTTGGATGAAATCGCCTTCTAGCAACATCAGCACAAATATTTGGAAGAAGATAGAGAAACATATGGCTTGCAGTACTTCACTGACAAATTGCTTCAGCAGAAAGGATGCCTTTTCATTTACCTTCTCAGCCAATGCTTAGAGTTAATCACAGCAACTAAGTGCCACTGCTGTGCCATATGGAAGCAGAACTAAGTGTGGCAATAGAAATTTAAACACATGTGGGGACACTCACAGGAGTTATGAGCCCTGGGAGTGTACATTTAATAGTCAGACAAGAACACTTCACAGAAAAGAGAGGAAAAAGTTGCGCATTTCTTGAATCTTACTCTTTCCAAGACACTCACTCTTTTGGTTTAAGCTTTCACCTCATGTGTTCCATCATGTATCACCGTGCTCCATGAGCTTTAGCTACTTGATAGAGTAGGCAGCAGTAACACTGAGAATGCAGTCCTGATCTCGCTGAAATTGTGGCAAGACTCCAGTGGACTAAAGTGAGCCAAAATTTCTCTTTTCATGTAGATTCAATTCTATAAAAAATGTTGGCTTAAAAAAAAAAAACCAAACACAGAAACCCAAAAACCTTTCTACTGTCTTTCTAAATATTACAGGAAAATGCCACAACTGGATCCCTCTTCTCCAATTACTTGCCATTATGATGAAGTATTTGGTTGTGTTGCACTTTGGGGTTCCAGGTCTGAAGGGATTGTCTTGGCAGCTTTGCTGTATCTTCACTTTAATCAATTATGTAATCAAATTGTCCTTCCTCCTCCAATGTTCTGTAGACCTCTCTTGAAATTATTAGAAAAGATTTAGAGGATACTAAGAGGATGCCTTCAGTGAGCATATAACTCAAAAAATTCATTACCACTCAGAGGAATATTCAGAACAGGCCTATTTAAATGACAGGCTCAAGGCCAAATTTGGAGAGTTAGTAAAGTTAGTACATTTTTTCCAGACCTCATGAGAATGAGTTAAGGCAGGATTCATCTCATCTGACTTTAGCCAGCTCTAGTTTAGATATCTCCACTTGGGCTTGCTGCCTGATGTATCTCTATGCTTGGGGTGGGGTAAGGGAAAATAAGCAACTTTTAAGGCATATCAGTAATTTTACCTGTTTTACATTTGTACTTCAATATGAGATGAATTGTTCCCTGAGCATACCCATGTCTTTCCAATGACTGAAGAGGGAGCCTAAAAAGTTGATGTCGACATTGTAAGTATGTCTAGTTAGGTGAGATGCATTGCCCCTGTGATCACCCTTCATTTTCCTGCAGGACATCCCATACTCCTTCCAGCTTCTGGGGAACAATTTCAGTTTCCACCATAGTTCCCAACTGCTGCACCATGACTAGGTGAAACACAAAATTGAAACCAAAGCACTGATTCCCACTAGCTCACCTTAAAGAAGTTATGCAGTAGACATGGTAGAAGCTGGGTGGCCTTTACCCAGCTGGGTAATGGTCAATAAGATGAAAAGAATGGATACAGAAGAGAATCAAACTAATTTAAAGATTAGTGGAGACATACAAATATATGCTTAACCTCATAAAAATGGAAAATAGAACTTTAAATACACAGCTATTTTTTTGACACTAGATGGCAACAGTATACATTAGAAATCGTGGCTTTCAACAAGTGAAAAATAAACATTGCTCAAGGGATTGAATGAAGGAGGATCACAGTTTATTTTTTAGAATAAATTTTGCATGAAATCAGAAAAAAAGAAAGCATGTTTAGAGTAGTATATATTTCTACCATCAAGATATAGAACCTAGAGAAACTGATCTAAATCTAATAGAAAAGCTTATAACTACTCTGGGTCAGAATCTACCCTCCTATGAAAGAATATTTATTAGAGGTTCATCAGTCTAAACAAAGGCTAAATGTAGCTTTTACCGACCTGATGATTACAGAGAGTCTGAAGGTCAAAGGCTCCACTCCTTTGCTCCTCATCTTCCTAAACAAATCAGTGTATGCATAGAACTTGAGAGTAGTTTTGGTTTATGATCAAATACATTTGTAGATTTTGTGAATCAAATTTTCATTTCCATCTCTGCAACAGAGAGTAGTAGACACTGTGCTATATGGCTCATGTAAGTTAAAGAAAAAAAAAAAGACTGAAAGACTGCAGAGAGATGAAATTGTGGTGTTAGTTTGGGAGGTGAGTTCGCAGCTTCACTTCTTTCAAATGGTCTAAACCTTTTGGTTTGCTTGGTGCAGAGGAACAGAAGGATGCGAATTTTTGATGCTGGCAGTTCCTTTTCCTTTCCTGATGCACTTGAGATACCATCATGGGTCAGTAGCATAGATATATCTGTATAGGACTTCTCAGCTGCTGAGGGAGACTTCCCTGACCCTCACTGCTTATTGGTTTAGGATAGTTTTTCTGAATATATCTTTCTCATTGTGGTGATTTTTAGGACAAATATCTCCATCCCAGACAGACGCAGTACACTGTTGTTTGAACTTGCCAGGTTCCTAATGGTGTCGTTTATGGAGCACCCATAACTGTCAACATCCCATGAGTGCTGATGAGTCATTAGTTCTGCGATACCATAATACGATTTCTACAGTAAGCAGAAACATTGGACCTTTAAAGAACAGAAGAATGGACTATTTAAGGGTTAACAAAATGTGGAGTAAAATTTCTAGACAATTCACAAATATATCCTTTTAATATTGCTACCATTTTTAAAGAAAAAAAAAATCCCAGTTCTTTTGTAGAATATTTTCCTGGGCTATGGATGAGTTTCCTGTAAAACAAAGTGAGCATGGACTGAATTAGCACGCTACAGAGGACTAAAACCACAGCAGTGCTCATGCCTTGACAATAAAAGCATATAAAGAGATCTTTTGGGGGGCGGGGGGGGGGCAGGTTGAGAATTACCTGCTTTTTTGGTATAAAATTGTAAAGTAGAGTAGAGATTTGGAACATAGGCACTGAGGCCATCTTCCCAACTGCAAGAGCTGCATCTATATTGTTTTCTAAGTGGACTCCTTTCCATGTTCAAGCAAAGGCTCACTAAGCATCCACATTATCTATATCAGGCTGTGCTATGGTCAGATGGTGTGTGTATCCAGGATTCAGATTTTGAGCTCGCCGGTAGGTATTTCTGTAGTGAGAAATTCTGTAGCATCAAGCACAGGCAAACTTTTAACCGGGTCGCAAAGGTTCAAAATCCACAGGATAACTTTCAGTTCTCACGTGACTTTGAGGTGAGGTATGTCCTGAGGGAAATATTTCTGGAGGAGAGAAACAATGACCTTTCTTTACTGTTAGGTGAATATGGTAACTTCATATTTCACAGATGTGGAGTATGAGGCAGAAAGATTAAGTGAAGTGCTCAAGGCTATAAAGAAAATCTTGTATCGGAGCCCAGATCAGAAGGGAGGAACTGCTGACTCCCAATGCTATGCTAAGATACCTCTCTCTGTTAAAATAGGCCTATGAATCATCCTAAAAGCCAACAGTAATGCTTTATGAGTCTCAGCACTGCAGATGCTATTAGTACTGTTGAGAAGGAAGGGACTTCTTTATGAATGTGCAGCAATAATCATTCTTAACTCTTATAAGCATTTATTCATATCCAAAGTATTCACAATCTAAATCCAGCAGAACACATGGTGTGTCAACCCTGCCTTCCCAGGACTTTCCTTGGAGTTGCTTTTATCTAAACAAATCCAATTATCATTGTTTTTCAAAATGTAGTTTTCAAAGACTGTAAAAATGACTTTGCAGTCATGTCTGCTTCCTGACACTGCCTTACTTTTACAGCCTTAGGAGGTATTTATAAGATATTGTAAGCTTCTTGGTGGCAGCAATGCACAGAGAGAGAAAAAAAATACTAATGTGAGCCTTTGTATTTCAGGATATATCTCCATTTGATTCTCCATGATAATATCTGCTTATTTTCTGTTCTCTTTCAGATATGAACAGTTTTATTGTCTCTTTCTGGTGAATAATGTGTCTGCATGTGAGGCAGATTCTGTGCACTCACCTTTCCTGACACAGCCAGCAAGAGCAGAAGACTCAGCTCAAATGACCCTTTTACTAGGGGAAGGAAAAGAATCTAGGATGTCTGGGAATAGCAGGAAGACTCTCCTGGGCACTGCAAAGCTACGTTCCAGAAGCTTCCTGTTTCTACAGAAGGAGATTTTCAAGTTGAACAAGAGCAGACCTGTTAAATACACGTCCACATGAGCTACCCTCTTCTTTGGTGTAGGCGGTACATGTACTCAGGCTAGTACATCTTGAAGGACAATGATTCAACAAAAAACATGCTTGACATAAACCACATGCAAATCCCTCAGAAGTCAGTTGGATTTTAGCATATACTAAGTAATGTACCTGCCTTATTTGAAGCCTTTAGTTGCATAGCAGTATGAGGCATTTTATCATTGCTCTACAACTTGCAGAGTGTATTCCAGTTCCCAAACCTTACAGGATATAACTGGCTTCCCAAGGCTATGTGTTGGGACCTAAGGACTTGGTCACCATATTTATGGTGAAATGAGGAAAATATTGTGGCAGTATCACAGGTATTTTTTTACTCATCTGACTAAAGTTTACAATATGATGACTTGAAAGTAAAATAGAGGTAAACCCAAACACCTCATGCTCGAACTGTTGAAGTATGTTAAGGCACAAGAAGATTAAGACACTGTCTTAATGTCAAATTGTCTAATTAGATATATTGTGGAACCAAATATACTGCAGTGCATCAAGGAACCAATCCTGGAGGTTAAACTCCAAAGTGAGGAGGTAAGAGATAAAAAGCATTTCTGTGTGCTCTGGAAGTTTTGCTGGTGTTCCTCAAAGAGCTGTTTCTATGGACAGATTCTACTGGTTCAGTTCAGGGGGTTTGCCGTTATGCAGAAAGGCCTGTGCAGAGGGGGACAAAACACAACGTCTGCTCTCGAGCTGTACCACTATTGCCCCTTGCAGGGTAAAAAGTGCTGAAAAGCATCTGCTTCCAATGTATATTTGAAACTGAATGATTTCACTTACACTCTGTACTAGCACTCTAATTGCTTCTGAGGATCAATTATAAAGTAATTCTCAGCTGGTCTGCCTGTGAAACTCCTTCTGCTTCAGTTACTTTCTCATTGGTTAAGATCAGATGAATCACCTTGGTTGATAGTTCCTAAAACATGTGAATTTGGAGTCAAGAGACACACTTCTCTAGGTCACCACTGCAGTAAGTCAGGAGTAACTCCACCTAAAGGTGCCACGGTGGTGTGTGAGGAGGAAGCAGGCCAGAAATGTCATGGAGGTGGTTCTCTCGGCAAACTCACCTGGCTGAGGTGATGATTTTCATTGAGTTTCAGAAAATAATGTCACTTATAAATAATGTCACTGAATAACTTGGGTTTCTATCTCCTTCTGAGGATGATAAGCTTCTTGGAAATTCTAGATTAAAAGACAAATTTCTAATTTGTTGGAGATATGATGGGAGCCCTTTGCATTCTGGTAATCTCCAAGTAATCAGTAGTCCCCAGAAGTCAAGATCAGATAGCAGAGATGGGCTTGGAGAGGTATTAGTGTCGGGCATAGCATAAAAAGGGCTCCAAGACTGTGGTGTAATCTGTTATTTTCTCTCTGCCATGAAGTGAATTAATGCCATAAAGGTGTAAGGCCTTGAAGAATCAGGCCTGAAGTTTTATACTTTATGGAGAACATTTGCATACCTGAGTGTGAAATGAGCTTCTCTGGGCAACCCGTTCCAGTGCCTCATCCCCCTCAGAGTAAAGGATTTCTTCCTTATATCTAATCTAAATCTGCCCTCGTTCAGTGTAAAGCCATTACCTCTTGTCCTGTCACTACATGCCCTTGTCAAAAGTCCCTCTCCAGCTTTCTTGTAGGTCCCCTTTAGGTACTGGAAGACTGCTCGAAGGTCTTCCCGCAGCCTTCTCTTCTCCAGGTTGAACAAGCCCAAGTCTCTCAGCCTGTCTTCATAGGAGAAGTGCTTCAGCCATCTGATCATCTACATGGCCCTCCTCTGGACTTGATTCAACAGGTCCATGTCATTCTTGTGTCGGGGCCCCCAGAGCAGGAGGCAGCACTGCAGGTGGGAGTCTCACCAGAGCGGAGCAGAGGGGCAGAATCACCTCTCTCGACCTGCTGCCCATGCTGGTTTTGATGCAGCCCAGGATACAGTTGGCTTTCTGGTCTGCAATTGCACATTGCCAAGTCATGTTGCGTTTCTGATCAACCAACACAACCAAGCCCTTCTCCTCAGGGCTGGTCTCAAGCCATTCTCTGCCCAGCCTGTATTTGTGCTTGGGATTGCCCTGACCCATGTGCAGGACCTTGCACTTGGCCTTGTTGAACTTCCTGAGGTTCGCACGGACTCACCTCTCAAGCCTGTCAAGGTCCCTCCAGATGGCATCCCTTCCCTCCAGCGTGTTGACTGCACCACACAGCTTGGTGTCATCAGCAAACTTGCTGAGGGTGCCGCTCAATCCCACTCTCTGTGTCATTGACAAAGATGTTAAATAGTTTTAACAGATTTTAAAATGGTGCTCTTAATTCTTGTGGTATCTGATGTCTCAGACAAATGTTCTACCATGTTCTCATCTGGAAACAAAAATGAGTTTTCTGTGTTGTTAGTAGGTTTTCACTTGACTTGCAGACATGAGCTCATGCAAATACTTAGCAAGAAAATCTGCACAGGCTTGTTTATGTATGGATACCGTAGCTCATTATCTTGATGTCCTCAGAAAATAACTTTTAATTAATTGTGATTTTTTTTTAAATCATAAATGTTGTGCCAGATTTTTCATTAAAATTAAATGCTGCATCCCAGGTCATCTTTTGCAACAGAGAGATATGTAATACTGGTTTTCCTTAATCAATTATTTGTATTTAGCCACCTGCATAACTAGCCTCTTTGAAGCTATCACTGTTGACATTTATCTTATATACAATGTCATGTTTTCTTCTTCATTAAGCTCTTATCTCACTGATTGTCCTTGGTTAAATTAAAATTCCCTGGGCCACCATCACATGGCTTGATCTAGCTTAGGCTTTAAAACTTCCTTTTCTCTGGAATAGCTTTCATATGTTCTTTCTTGGTAACATCACTTACCATATGCATTATGAAATCTGCCCATAAACATGTTAGCATGAGGGAATGTAAGTGTCAAGCATATTATATCCTTTATGAATTGTCATTATTTTAAATTCTAATTTTTTAAAAAAACCCAAACAACTCTAAAGTAATATTAGCTATCTTTTTCAGTGATTTTTTTTTGTAGATGCTACAAGTCACTTCAGAGTGTTTTATTAACAACTCCCAGCAACCAAGTTGTTTACATCCATTCAGCACGTCATTGTCAAGAAACCAGAGTCTTGTAGGTAGTGCTGGTGATTGTGCAGGTCTGATCCTGGTGACATTCAGATGAATCAGACAACAGTGTGGTTCCCGTAGCCATTTATTCAGGTTTTAGGTATGAATATTACCCAACCCAGAAATGATAATGTAGCCTGGGAATTAGCAATGAATGAGACCCCCAAAATGAGAGGGAGGCCAGTGAAGAGGAATGGCCAATAAAAAGTGCAGTCCTAAATAATTTTGCTTGTGAAATAATCCATGCCCTTTTCTGAAAGTGCTGAAATACTTGGAGTCTAATTCAGGTAACTTTATCCTGAATATGTAAACTGTTGCCCATTTTGGGTGGTATGATACTATTTCCTGACTAAGGCTGGTTTGAGCTGTTATCATTAATCAAATGCCAGATGCAATTCCAGAAAGCCTTTGTATCTGTAGTGAAGAATGATAGACAGTTTGTAAAATGTTTAGGCATCCCTCACAGAGAAAAGTACTGTTTAGGTGTGTGGTATTTTTATTATGGTAGGTTGGTACAGTTTATGTATTAAGAACAGCAACATGTGACTCACAATGCTTAAACAATATTAAATCTGCTATTCTGTTATTACCATGTCTAAATACCAAGTGTTTCAGAAAGACATTTAATCAAGTACTTAATACAAATATAGCTTTACTGTCATTTCATGGAATAAATCTCTCTAATTATACTGGTATTGAACTATAAATGTAGAATCAATGTAAATTATCCACAGCATTTCAGATGACATTGTCATAAGAAGTCAGACTTCAAACTATTTTACTTACATAAATTCATGTACTTTTCCTTTTTTAAAAAAACTGAATGAAATAGAAATAATGAATGACCTGATCCCAGAGTGCGTCAATTAGAAGTTCTAAAACTCATATGGCAACTTCATGAAGAGAGTACGAAAATGTCATTTGAAAAAGGCCCCCAAGAAGAGGTGACTTCGGGCAGGATGATCAGTACTTGCGTCACTACCTGTCGTTATGTGTCTCATACTTCCATGGTCAGGCGCTGTTCTCAGCCATTCGTAGTGCTACTACTTGTACACATGCAAGCTGAAACTTGGAGACTATGTTTACTCCATAAGCCTGAATACAGCCAGGGCAGTTGACTGCCTGTACATACTGTTAATTGTTAGCTTGGATCCTGGCAATTTTTTTTCCCCATGCAAACCAGCAGTCTCCCATCTGATACCTGGGCGTAGTTCGATCAGCACAAGCCAGGGAGGCAGTCAGACTGTGGCCATTCTGTTTTGGGATGTAAGAAAATTTAATGGTATGTCTGCAAACCATATTGTGATAGTTGGCTACTCGGTGAGAGAGAACTGTCTCTGCAGTGTTTGTTTTACTAATATAGTCATAGCCTAACTGTTGAGTGTCAGCCTCCTCCTGATTTTTCGTTTGGAAATTTTCAGTGAAAACAAAGGAATTTTTTACTAAGAATGAGGTAAAAGAGAAATGCAGTTGTCTTCTGAAGGTAGAACACACTGAAAAACCCCAGCCATTTTTTTCTGAAAAAGGATAAAGTTCTCATGCCTTTGAGGCAGTTCTTCCAAACTGATTGATTTGGGATGCGACAAAGGGGCATTTAGCAGTTCTGTCAAGCCTCCAGCTCTCCAGAAAGACAGAAAACAAGAACATAGTGATAATCTGTAAAATACTCAGCTAAGAGGGAGCCTGGCATCACACAGGAACTCTGTGAAAGAAACAAAGACAGAAGAAAGTTGCTGGAAGGCTGGAAGCAAAAAGGATAAGCAAAAGATTCAGTTGCTTTGAGATCGGCTTTTTTGTTCAGAAGAACCTTCCCTCATTCACTAGAGACCTTTTCATTCCCCCAGGAAATGAGACTGCCCCGGATAAGAGCCTTCTTCGGGATTCCACCTTGATGTCACCCTCAGCAGAGCTTGGGAAGAACTGCGTGCGGTATGTAATTAAACAGTGTACTAAAGCAGACATACAAGAGAGCAATAATGTTATCCACACCGTGCGGAAACAGATATGTCACTCTGTTGGTACTGGTTTTCTTACTCTAGGCAACATCTACTATGACTAGCACTCTTTTCCATGACAGTCCCAGCACTAAAGTAACTTGATTATCACAGGATTTTTATCATACACTCTGATAAACAGAATTCTTCTGATGCTCAATCTATGGTTTCATCGTAGTGCATCCAAGCTGTTCCATTAAGGAAAAATCCTAAATCTCTTTTAAAAGAAGCTTTACTCCCTTCCTTCCTCTCACAGCCTCAGATATGTCACAAAAACATGGGGACGTGCTGTTTTCTTCATGCTGTTTGCACTGCTGAACTATTGCTTACTGTAACTGTCAGCAGATAGGAGAGTATTTTCAGAGCATTTTTCTAAATCTCTTTGTGATGTGATTCAAACAGGGAAACTGAAAGAGATTAGACACAACCACGGTGAGATTTACTTTGGAGCAGATTGCAAGACCCACCTGTTTGCTAAAGGCTTCTTCCCTTTAAGAATAAGGAAAGCAAAACCCAAGCAGTATTTCTTAGACTAAGAGATGGTTCAGGAGCCAAGTCTCTGGTGAGTTTGATTCATAGAAGCCACAGTGAAAATCTGGCAGATTGTACCTTAGAAAAATGTAGAAAAAGGTAGGATAACAGAAATAATATCAACTATGGAATATATCAATTACCAATCTTAAATTTCACAATATCTACTGCCAATAGTCTTGATTCCATTCTTTGTATAAACTCCGGGTTTTTCTCTTGACTTTTAAATGAAATTTCAAATTAGCAAAATTTTTTGCTTCTGTGAAGGAGTTGAGACCTGCATTTTTCTTTTTTACTTAGTTCTGAGACATCTGAACACAGAATAGTGCAAATCCTGCATTATTAGTAACAATTCTCATAATTTGCTGTTTTGGTTTGGTTTTATGGGACAGTGGTAGATACAAATGAAAGGTAAATTCACACCATGTGGAGATTTTATATAGTTGTGAAGCAGATTATCAACCATTACCCATTAAGCCATTGAATATCACCCATGCAGTTTCTGAAATTGTAAGTCCAAGAGAAGGCTCCCATCTGAATGTGCCTGTACAAAAATTCAGGAACTGTGAAACCCCATTTCTGGTCAATACCTTCGACCTTTTTTCAAAAGTTAAAAAAAAAAAAAAAAAAAAAAGAGAGAGAGAGAGACAAAGCCAAGTAATATTCAATGCAGAACCTTCTACAAATGCTGGCAGTCAGGTTAGGGCAGAGGGGAGGGGAAGAGGGCATTGCTGGAATAGAAGGTGTGTTCTCCTAATATATACAGCTACATGGTATCTTGTCTACTGAAGGGTGCAAAATAAGGAAATCATTAGTTTCAGCATCTTTTGGACACTCTGATGGATGTTAAGAACTGCGTTCATTACAGAGCAATTCACACTTAGTTAAGGATAAAGGCATCTTCCCACCATCTTTCATCTTTAACTTTACTTTTCTTTATTTTCTCATCCCAAAGGGTGTCACTGAGTTCCAGCTGCAGAGTGTCCCTTGGCAATGGGGTTATGGGCTTACATTTTTCAGTTTCTTGTTGGTGGCTTTATATGTCTGCTTCCCACGTTACCACTTGTTCTGTTACAGCCCTGGACGTGCAGGGCTTGGTTACGCTTGCTGCACGTGCAGCAGCACAGGCACCGTAGGTAGCGAAAGGTACCTTAACTGCCACTCGTCAAGTTAACTCAGGCAAATAAATTCCATGTCAGGTCTGTGCTTCCTGCAAATTCAGCGTTCAGAAGGGGCAATGCTTTCCTCAGAAGCAGAAAAGAACTTCGCTAAAACAACTTTTCCTTTGCTCACATCAGTCACTTCTTGTTGGCCGAGCTACTATAAGGTATTGAGTATGCAAATGCAGAGACAGAGTGTGGAATTTAAGCTGTTTCTCTCCCTCTCTGGTTGCTAGGTCGTTATCTTGTCGACAATATTCTGTTGCTGACAAC
Organism: Podiceps cristatus; assembly: GCA_000699545.1. Taxonomy (NCBI): domain Eukaryota; kingdom Metazoa; phylum Chordata; class Aves; order Podicipediformes; family Podicipedidae; genus Podiceps; species Podiceps cristatus. The sequence continues at coordinate 23,763 of JMFS01087526.1, forward strand.
TGAGTTATTAAACATTAGTTGAAAGGAAGAAAATAAATGCAAATACTCTTTTAATTACTTGAAGAATTTTCCACATCACTCAGTAACATAATGGCCTTTTTCACCAACATACATATCCTTATTGATACTCCTATGAAGTGAGGAAATACTATTATTCCCGTTTCACCAATAAAATGTAATTAGAAAAGATCAAGTAACCTGCTGAAAGTTACATCAAGATAGTAACAGAAACAATTTCAAATTTCTTAATTCTTGAGTCTCAATCCAGTTCCTTCACAATAAATATCCTTCCCTGTAACCAATTTTTATTCCTCTAACCTGTACTGTTCTCTCACAATTCCAGTATTTCAGACAGTTACTTAAGTTGTAACTGATATTTCTGGTGATTACACACTAGCTTATAAATTATTTTTTGATCAGAAAATTTAAAAGAATATAATAATTTTATAACAGTAAATCAAAATTAAAATGGAAAATAACATTGTAATGGATATGCTGTTATTTTTTCCTGACATAAGGTTTTTCTTGAAAATATATGGGGGCAGACAGATGTATATCAACATATTTTACATTCCACTTATGACTATAATAGTTTAAGAGACACTGACTACCTTCTCATCATTCTAAGAAAAGTATATCCAGTACTGATATTTTCACTCCGAGAGACAGATACAATATCATCAACTGATCATCAAACTTAAATATCCCAGGAAAAAACCCCACATCGGTTAGTAAAAGAGGTCTCTCGGTGAAGGGCATGCAATGTTTTCTTTCAAAGCCACCTTTTGCTCAGTGCTCTGCGAAAAAAAAGCACTTCACTTTTCCTGCAAGGCAGAATATAGGACTTTCCCTAATGCTCGGCTTTCTTTCTAAAGCAAAGTTCCACAAATTCTGATTTAGGTTTGGTATTTTGAATGTTTTCATGAATAACGTGAGGGATGGAGTAACATTTGTCGATGACAATTAGCTGCAAGGTCCATAGAGGTGTAGAAAGATACCATATAGCTATATACATCACGATAACTCTGTTGATACCAGTATACCAAAAGATGTGTCCTCCACCTTTGATGAAGAGTCACTATGACATGGAAATGTCTTGAATTAACTTTCGGGATGATTTGTGTTGAGAAACATAGGTTCAAGGTACATTAAATTAATGCTTCTGGGTGAAACTAACTAAAAATTCATGGGTTTAAAATTTTTGTCCATGGATAGTGGCTTGCTCCCCAGAATTGGAAATGGCTTTTTTAGGTACATAATCATGGACACGTTCTGTAGTCAGTGGTTAAAGCACTTGGAATAGGGGAATGTGAGTCGTGGGTTTAAGTCCTTTGTGCTAGCATGAGCTCTCTACTGCACATTAAGAACATCCCTGAGTGAACTCTGCTTGCTCTCTTGGAAGTTGGGTTCCAAGGAGTGCTTTAATCACTAGGCTGTATACCTTGCTAGAAATACTACATTACATATGCATTGTATATCTTCCTGCTTACATTTCTGCCTCCTCATGTATGTAAATATGCATGAGCTATGTTCCTGCTGTCTTGGATTTTTATTCTGTGATTTCATCAGTGTCCTCTTTGCTGAATAATGGCACAACTTCATCAGGGAATAGTAGGCAGTTCAGCCTCCATCCTACAGCACTCCACCAGGAAGGAATTGAATTCAGGTTTCCTGCTTTCTGGACCCTTCCTACTTTGGCCTTGTTTTGGAAGAAAAGAGTTACTCCTGCCTAGTATTTGAAAAATAATTATGTTTGCACTTAAGAGGTGTTAGTGAGCTGTGGATCCCCAGTCCTACATCCCTGTGGCCTCCAATCAAGGATCCAACTCCAGAAAAAGGGAGACTTTCATAAAGATCTACCTTGATGGAGTCCTACTGATGAGCCACAGACAATCATATTTAATTTTTAATACTGTTCATAAACATTAAGCTTTCTGCATAGAGGTTGTAAATTTAAAATGTGAATTCCCATTTCCAGAACATATTATTGTTTAGGTTCCAGTCTCCTTTAACAGGTATAGCCCATGGACCTTAAACCAGTGTGTGAAAGTCTGTGAACTTTTCAGATAACGGGTTTGTTTTCCTGCTCACTAAATCCAGTGAGTCAGTAAAAGTAGGAAGCACATTTACATGAAGTATGACTCACTTTTTTAATTAAAAAGTTGGCAAAAATAATAGAGGACATGTCTTTTTGTAGCATTCATTTTGCAAATTGTATTCAACTGCTGCCAAAAATTCTATCATTACTGTTGGTTATTTAGTCCCATTAGCAGTATTTCTTTTGGTCTACCAGATCGTAAAGGCTTATTTTTCTAGTCACATGGGAATGATGTGTTCAAGTAACTCCCTTTCTTATGAACTGGAATAAAGGGCCTAAGCCAGGTGTGGATTTCACTAAATTTTGTTTGGAGCGGTACTGATTGTGGCCCTACTCCACTGTCCTGAGACCCGACCTGTAGTACTGTGTCCAACTCTGGAACACCCAGTTTGAGAAAGACATGGACGTGTTAGAGCGGGTCCAGAGGAGGCCACAACATTGACCAGAGGGCTGGAGCACCTCTGCTATGAAGACAGGCTGAGAGAGTTGGGATTGTTCAGCCTGGAGAAGAGAAGGCTCCAGGGAGACCTATTGCAGCTTTTCAGTACTTAAAGGGGGCTGTAGCAACAAGACAAGGGACAATGGTTTTAAACTGAAAGACCGTAGATTTAGATTGGATGTAAAGAAGAAATTTTCCATGATGAGGATGTTGAGACACTGGAACAGGTTGCCCAGAGAGGTTATGGATGCCTCTTCATTAGAAGTGTTCAAGGTCAGATTGGATGCGGCTTTGAGCAACCTGATCTAGTGGAAGATGTCCCTGCCCATGTCAGGGGGGTTGGAAGATCTTGGAAGATCCCTTCCAGCCTGAACCATTTTGTGATTCTATGATTTAGTACTTTCCCAGCAGAACTGCCTTCATGTAGTTCTCACATAATGAGAAGAGAACAGGAACCTTTAAAACTCAAGTTCTGTGTATTTTAACCAATAATTCTAGTGGTGGATGTGTCTTTGTAAGCTAGACTTCTCTCTATCTCCTCAGTATTGGCTTTAGAATAGCCTCTGACAATTGTATTGATATTGAGGGCTACAATTTGTCTCATCTTTCCTGGAATTTGTCCAGGGCTTCACTCTGTGTTTTCTTTCATAATTCAAATGATGGAATGCTAGAGGAATCTGAGGCTAAGAGCAAGCTAATGAAAGAAAACCAATGGAAGTGACTTCTTACTCTGCTACTTCCTTGCACAAACAGATGATACCTACACACTTAATACACCCCAATTAGATGAAGATGCCCAGATGAAGAGAAATACAGCTTGTAAGACATATGAAGTAACCCTTAGTCTTTACACAGCATTAGTGAGGTTTCTGCAGAAGCAAAAGCTTCCAGTCTGTGAAAAGAAAAGGAGAAATTCAGGAGCAGATTAACAAAAAAAGGGACCAGAGGTCTGGAAAACATGTAGTCTACAAGGAAAGACTGAACAAACAAGGGTTATTGAGATGAAAGAGGAGAGGTTTATCAGGGGAAAAAGACAGGGAAAAGAGTGTCAAACTTCAAATAAGTAAAGGTCTTCAACAAAGATCAAGGAAATAATTTGTTCTCTATGTCTATTATATCTGTATGCAATGAGCTCTAAGGGTTTAAATTACATCAGAAAATTCAGGTTAGAGACCTTGGAAGTTTTCTAACAGTATGAATGGTAAAGAGATGGAAAAGCTGCCTGGGAAAGCTCATGGCATCTCTGTCTTTGAAGAACTTTAAGAACAGGTTAGAGAGATGTCTACCAGGAATAACCCAGGTACAGGTGATCCTGCTTTGGTGTACGATGGTGAAATAGAGGAACTTAAGGTATTTTGTAGTTCCTGTGATTCTGTGAGACTAGTAGGAATAATAATGCATTTGCTTCATTTGTTTAGACTTTGCTTGTGCTTTCCAGACAGTCCCTCATGCTAAGAGCACAAAATTCTCCAAGGGATAAGCAGAGATTTTTACAGTACTAGCAAAAACTTAAATTTGGTGGAGTAATTGCTAAAGAACCAGGAAAGAAACTCAGAAGGCTGACATGGGCATTGAGATAACTGTGTTTCTTTTGTAGGGAAGGAGGTCAAAGAATAACTCCAACCTTTGGCTGCAGGGGAAAGCGCCTGGATACAGGAAAGGCAGCTATTGTCCCTTTGAAACGGGACATGTTGAAAGGGGGTTAGAGTGGAGGGTGAGTGATTCACTGGGTGCTGGCCATTTGCTTTGGGTCCTGATCTTAGGAAATTGCACGTGCCCTTGCAAATAAATGTAGCTATCAGGATTCCAGCATACCAGTACCACAGACTGATAATGTGCTAGCACTGAAAAAGAGCAGTGCCTGAAGGAAGCATGAGTGAAAAACTGTTTCGTACAAAAGATGTTGATTCCAGTTGACAAGAAACTTAACAATCAAAAGCTAACTTTTAATTGCACTGCCGCAAACTTTCTTTTAGTCGATGAATGTCATGTTTATGTATTGGAAGCCCAGAACCAACATTCCCAGTGGAGGGAGGGCTTCTGGCACAGTTTCTGCTGGCTGCTGAGATCCGTAGTGGGACTGGAAACCCTGCCACAAACCCTGCCTGGCTTGTTATCAACGCGCTCCTGCCTGGCACAGAGGCGAGATGCTTCAGGCAGCTGATGAGCAGTCTTGTGCAGTTGGGACAGGCGAGGACTGCAGAACCTGTGTGCTCTCTGGTACCTGAAGAAACTCAGTGGGAGCATGGGTGCTCACTGTGAACACAGACTTCTCCCCTCCCCTGATCAGTAGCATATCTACCTTCAAGCTGAAAAATAGTGGTATGCCATACAGCTTCATCCAGAGAGACCTTGTCATCCAGAGAGACCTGGCCAGGCTGGAG
>JMFS01087527.1:0-24692 GCA_000699545.1 Podiceps cristatus
ACAGCAAGTTCCAGAGAGAGCGTGAGTGAACGGAGAGATGAATGAACAAAAAAAACGGGCCTGAACAAAAAACAAAACAAAACCCCCAAACAAAACAAACAAGAAGAAAAAACCCCACACCACCAAAAATAAGGTAACAAGAAGGGAACATGAACAGAAAACTGAACAAGGAACCAGAGCGAGGGGGCAATGGCTGACCCTCCCTCACACCGGCCATGCCGTCTATGGTACAGAACACTCTCTTTGGCCAGTTTGGATCAACGATTCTGGCTGTGCCCCTCCCAAGTGTTTGCACCTGCACATCAGCAAAACTTGGGAAAATGCAAAATGTCCTTGATCGTTCAGCAGCAACCAACATCATCTGTGTACTGTCACCAGTTTTCACACACTGAATCCAAAACACAGGAGCTGCTGAGGACAAAACTAGCTCCATCCTGGTTGAAACCAGGACACCATCATTTGTTGAAAATGCTTCTAGTGTCATCTAACGGACTTTATTTCAATACATCAGGAGAAATTGGTTTCCAAATTCATTAATGATTGCCTTTTTTTTTTTTTTTTTTTTTTCCCCACTGGTCTGTGCCATCATTTGTCTCAGATTCCGCCACATCAAGAAGCAGACTTTTGTAGTACATGCTGGGACAGACACAACAGGAGACATATTTTTCATGGAGGTAGAGACAACAGTAATATTAATGCAATTAGTAGCATTCAATACATAATATTAGAAATCTTATGTAATTGTTTGTGCTCCCAGGTATGTGATGATTGCATTGTGCTGAGAAGCAACATTGGAACTGTGTATGAACGTTGGTGGTATGAGAAACTCATCAACATGACTTACTGTCCCAAAACAAAAGTTCTGTGTCTCTGGCGAAGGAATGGTCAGGAGACACAACTGAACAAGTTCTACACCAAGAAGGTAAGCATCTTGTTTAATACACACAATGCTGAGGGAAAACTGCATAGAACAAATAAATTCTTGGTGTGTCATATTCCATGTTTAATCAAAAAACAGCATTGTCTCTCCAGCACTGTTTACTGAACTGCAATGTCTGTTTAACAGCACTGACATTTGAAGCTGGCATTATGTCTTGTTACTTACCTGAAGACAGTAGTACAGCAGGATGTAATGTAAGAAATTAAATGTGTAGCTTTTACTTGTGGGGTTTTTTTGTTGGTTTTGGTTTTTGGTTGGTTGGTTTTTTTTTTTTTTTGTTAGAAGGAAAAAATCAGTATTACTAAATATTGCATTATCTTGCAGGCTTATAAAGGTAGGAAAAATAGTGCGGTAGGTGCATGGGGAAAAACCCAAATAAAACTATGACTTAGTAACTGAGTTTATGGTGTCATTTTTAACGGCAAACCCAAACTGACAAAATAGATAAAAATTTTTCTCCATGGGCGCATGTTTGATTTTTTAATTTCATATATGCCTACATTCTCCATTCATAAGAAAGCCCTTTTCTTCTCCTTATGATTAATTGTAAATGTAAAGAAACGGCTTAAACCTACTAGGAAAACTGCAGTAACTCTTAGAACTCCAGTAACTCCTACACGATGATTTGTAAATGCAAGTAATATATTGAAAGGTTATGGTCTTTGAGATATACAAAGGGATTAGATTTCTGATTCAAAAAATTCATTTTTTGTAGACCAGGTTGTCATAATGCAGGTGGGAATACAAAGGGGAGGAGGAGAAAAGCAGTGTGCTACAGAAGTTACTTGGAAAGCTAATTGCATGTATCTTAGGATTTGGATAAAAAATTTTCTTAAATTTTACTTTGAGATTACGGCTTAACATTATTTGATATTAGAGAGGGGGTTGGGGGAAGATGAATAGAGGAATATGGCATAGAAAGTATGTTGTTTGACACGAATAACAAAACGATAGATCTGTAAGCATGACCAGTAACACTGATTGCTGGAAGTCAAAAGGGAGGGACTGTGATACTGAGGCTTGTTCTCCACTAGGAAGCTGAGTAAACTTGGTCAGATTGCTCATAAGCATGTGTCAAGCCATGACCTCTTCACTAGCTTGTGCTGTGAAATGATATGAAATAGTTTCTCTGTCAATGCAAAAAATAAATGCTACCTAGTAATTAGCTGTAGTTGAACATCCATAGGCTTCTTGTCATTATGCACCACATGGGGCTTGTTCCTTTTGCAGGCTTGTTCCTTTTGTAGAATCTTAGAATCTTGCTGTTCTTTTCCCTTAGTAATTCGGAAAAATAACAGTGTACTGTTCTTCTTTTATATGCTAGTGTCGAGAATTATACTACTGTGTAAAAGACAGTATGGAGCGAGCAGCAGCAAGACAGCAAAGCATTAAACCAGGTACAAGATTTTGCTTCTTGGGAACATTTGTTGTTTAATCTGCAGTCAACATATTTTTTTTATTAATAACTTCTTTGAACATTATCTCCTTTTACTTGGAAAACTGAGTGTAGCTTTGTACTTCTATGTGTATGTAGCAGACTTAGTGTTATCATTAGCGTGCCCCCATATTCCTCACTCTAAATACCAACAAAACCAAAACACCTGTATAAAGAAGTGGTACATGTAAGGAGGACGAGCTGCTAGTAAAACGATAACTAAGAAAAGACTATGAAACTTCAGCTTCACTTTCTCTTCATGGTTGGCTAGCTACTCCTTATATTCCTAACGGAGACATAAAACTATGTCGTCCACTTTGTGTTGAGAATGGAGGCTAATAAATAAGCTTGTTTGTCTTAGTGAATCTGCAGTGTTGCATCTGCAGCTTTCTGCAGACTTTCAATGCACAAACCTTTACTATATTGGAAAATCTTGTACCGGTGCAAGCCAAATGGTGCAGTTAACCCAATGTCCTTATATCAGTATAACTTCTCCTGTGTAGACATTCTTCTTAGATTAGCATCATCATCTGGGAGAGGATAGTACAATTATACTGGTGAAACTTGTCTTGGCAAACACCCTTTTCCTTTTCCTGTTGAGTCAAAATCCTAGAAAAGTGGATTTTCAGTTCTGGGAGATGGAGTTCTTGGAAAGGCAATTTTCCATTTTTTCTTAGACCCCAGAGAGCAGCAGGTGCTGCATGTACCTGGGTAACAAATGTGAAGGTGGTGTATTTTATACCTTCATAAGATGGTTGTTTCTCCTTTGCTGGAGTCTGTTTGCAGCTTCAGGGTAACATCACTGTGGTTTCATGTTTTCAAGTTTACTTTTTGCTGCAACTATTTTTTTTCAAGTGGATGCTAGGACTCTGGGAGCCATGCTTTGAGGTAGAAGCCTATTTTAGCTGTGTCTTAATGCTAAATTTAATGGAGCTACATTTTATACTTATAACTGGCATCAGCATGACTGAGAAAATGACTTGTGTTTAACATCCTAAGTGTTCAACCCTCAGCTACCTGTTGGAGCTTGGAAAGAGCCACCATTTTCTTCTTCCTAACATTAGTCCAATTTAATTAGAGGAGGGGGAGGAAGGACTGGACTTTCACTGAGGGCAGAGAAGGCAAAAGTGTCTGTGAAAGTTATTTTAAGAACTGCACAATAATGTAGTATTAAAAATGTGTTTGAAAGCCATTCTTCAGAGTTCAGTGGTTCTACACAAGTGATATTTTTTTTAAAAATCATTATAAGAAAGCATTTTCTAGCTGAACTGAATGATGTAAAAGAAACTAGATGAAAATGCCTAGATTGTCATTTATTAATGTCCCCCTCAGAGCCAGCTCCTAACGGACGGGCAGCTCTGACTCAGCGTGGGCGGAGTCGGGGGTGACGGCGGCAGTACATAGAATGTTTTGGGGTGGAAGGGACCGAAAATGCCTAGATTGTCATTTATTAATGTCCTTTATTGTCATTGTTGTAACCATGTTGACTTTTTCATTGTTGAAAGCATGAAACAATACCATCCAAAAATCTTCAAGCTCACAAATGCAAGACTAGTTTGTACTGGCTTATGTGTTTGTAATTAAAACTATGCTGTCTGTGGTGTTAAGTAATTGCCGTATCTTACCATGCAGAAATCAAACCTGGCATTTAAAACAAACAAAACCCTAATATGAACCACAATAAATACAGACTGAGCTGGTATCGATGTCCCTTCCTGTAACCAGCATGAAATTTGTTATGATACTTAAAAGTCTAGTGATTCTCAGCAGGTTGTCACTAGCAGTGGACTCCACTGAAATGCTGCCTGCTATTCTTAGTAGTGTCCTCCTGCTATGCACATCAAATGGAAATTGTTGTTTTTGTTTTATATTTCCCTTCCAGATATCATGACTTGGCTGACTGCTTTCTGTGTTCTCTCTCTCTTTCTCTCTCTCTCTCTGGATTTTTGGGGTTTTTTTTGTGGGTTTTGGGTTGGTTTTTTTGTTTTTGTATTTTTTTTAAATTAACATATCACAGGCCCTGAGTTGGGTGGTGAATTCCCTGTGCAGGATATGAAAACCGGTGAAGGAGGCCTTCTTCAGGTCACACTGGAAGGAATTAACCTGAAATTTATGCACAGTCAGGTATGAGGGGAATCTGTGAGAAGACTGTGAGCATGAAGCTTTTTGCAGCATGCCTGTATATGTGTTTCCTCTTTCCAGAGCATCAAGAACAACGGATAGCATGATGGGGGTAAAAATAGCACATATATATTTACAGACATATAAACATATATATATTTATATGGGAAAATACAACAAAATTAAATATCCTCAGGAAAACTATAGTCAACTGAAGAAAAACATTGACACAAGTTTCAGCTACTTGTTTCTGGCAGTCTGAATTGTCTAAGCACAAAACAAATGGTAGCCAGTATGTTAAGAGACAGAAAAGGTTATCAGTCGTAATCTAAACTGCCATAACGTGTCACACTGGACATACCATGACGGCATAAGCAGTCAACATTAAAGATACAGTGTTTGAATATTGCAGGTACAGAGGGCAACCTTCTGCATCATATTCAGTCTGTCTTGGTTTAAAATTTGAGAAATCATCTGCAGAATACAGTATGAAAATAAAATGGGAATGTGGCTCTTGCTGTAATTCACAAAAATAAGAAAAAATTAGATTCTTTTTTCCTTCCAAATAGCAGAACTTCTGGGCATAGAGGAAACACAACTAGAATTGTCATTTCTTCCTTTCTCTGGATGTTGTTTCTGTTGCTTCCTTTGATCCTTGTTTTTTATTTTGCTTTGTGTTTTTTTGTTTTGCATATGATATTAAATGCATGCTATGCTAGACAGTAGAATCAATTTTTAGGGCGGGGAGAGAGAGAAAGTGTGTGTGTGTGAGAGAGAGAAAGAAAAGTTTCTGTCAGTCCTCTGTGGAGTGTTTTTTCCTTTCCTCCTGACTAGACTTTTCTCCCTACACAAGCTTTGTTCTTCTTTGAGGATACATCAGTGTAGATCCCACTGGAAGTGCATGTGCATCTCACACACACATGCTCAGGATCCTTAGTCCTTCTCCCAAGGTCACAAAAGCACCATGTGCCTCTTTCAGTTCGTATGAGCCAGTATAAGGAGTGAACCTCTTCAGTTTTCTTCCTGTCCGTTACCAGGGTAGAACTCAGACCACAGCTGACCTGCTGTATTATTTCATACCTACTCAGTCTACCTGTATGACCTAATTACAGGTTTTAACTTTTTATTGGATATACTGAAATACGAAGAACTGCAAGGGGAACTCATTGGTAGTACAGAACCATTTTTCATAGTTATTGGAAATGGCAGGTCTAAAGCCTTTGAAAATTAAACCCGGCTCTCAAAGCAACAGTTTGATATCATCACAGATGGACATAATAGAAATTACTTTCTCCTAAGGTACGGACATACCTTAGGGAACATTCTGTTGCTGCTTCTTTTTCTTCTTCTCCCAGAAGTAAAAAAGATGTTGAGCTCAAACTGCTCACCTCTTGAACAGTCTATGGAGATGACTCTACTTCATAAATGAACACCCAGGCATATATGCATTTGCAGCAAGAAAAGATCTATAAGAAGGTAGCCACATCATCGTCATCATTATGGTTTCTTAAGTGTAAGAGGCATCTTCACAAGACAAAGATACTCAATGTTAATCACATAGTAAGTGCACATGCATCTGTCCAAAAGAAAAACTAGAACATACCCTTGTTCTTAAATTCAAAGCTTTTTTGGTTGGTTGGTTGGGTTTTTTGGTTTTTTTGTTTTTCAATCTGAAAGGCTGGAATGGCATTCTGAAAGAAACCTTAGGGAAACCTAGTACTGATTGTTATTATACAACTGTCAGGACCATCACCAGTTGAATTTCATACCACCGACACGGAGTCCTGTGCTACCACCAGCACTCCTGGAGTACTAGCTTTATCATACTCTTCCTTACAGAGAATAGTGTTCTAATTTGCTGTCCGTGATGAAGATTACTACATCTTTTCTGGAACACAGTCTGTGCAGCTCAGACCCAGAAAATGTGCCAGCTGTTTCCCCCACATGAAAGATTATTCCTCCTCTTCATCATCTTTCCAATGAGGCTGTAGCCAGATCACTTTCCATTACTTATGATGGATATTGAAACAAGTGCAGTTCTGGAAAATGAACTTCATTTATTCAATATGCAATTGTTAGTCTGTTAGATTTACACTGGCAGCTGGCAAGGGCTTTCAGTACCATTTAGTGGACCTAAAACATATCCTTGTTTTCCTTCTCAAAACAAAGGGTCTAGACGGAGATGAAAAGCCTGCCATTTGAGGGTCTGTGTAGAATGGACAACTGTAGCAGTTATGTAAAGTGCTCCTACTAGTTGCAGCGTACAAAAAAAATCCCCTCTGGTTTCACAATCTGTGGAGCTAAAGGTGTTTGCATTCTTATTCTAACACTCATCAAGTAGTCTGCTTTCAAAGATGTGCTGTTCTAGATGAATTGTCCTTTCCAATTTTCATATAAATTATATGAATTGCTCCCTAAGGCAGTTGATTTCAGAGTATGCATATGAGTGTGATTAAACCCAGGGTCCTACAGCTGTTTTGCTGGGGTGAAAGTGGCTTTTTCTGTTTCTGTTGGGTTTGGATGGGTATACCGACCAACAAATGCCTTCGGGACCTTATCAGGCACAGCTTTCTCTTCATCTTCCTTTCCTTACTCCTTATATAGGCCCTGTTCTTGGCCCTCTTTCTAAGGACTCTTTTCAGCAATGCAGCTTACTAAAAGAAGGGATTTCTGTTGCTCTGTTGGTTGGACATCATAGAAATAATTCGTTTAGAACATAGGAGGAGAGGTTTCCACGTTGTTTTTTTTTTTTAATATATAAACGGAGTCTATTCTGTCCTACCTGAGAAGACTGAACATACTGCTTCATTTTTGGAATGGTGCTTGCTTTCATGAAACTGTTTTTGAAGGCTCTTGATTTGCAGTGTGTATACTGTGTTACTGCCTTGTGAATTCCTCAGGAAATGTCTTAGGTGCATGGTGGGCCAGCCTGTTATTGACACATGATAGTTGTCTTTAGTGCTCACAAATTGCCTCCCGATGCTGGCAGTGCACATAAGTTTAAGAAGAAAAGATGTTCAAGTCTATCAGTGCCAGGAGGTCAGAGGAAGTACTTTGGAATAGAGAGGTATCAAGTGTGCCTGTGGCGCTGGCAGACAATTCAGAGTTTACATCTACAAATTTTGTTATAACATTGGGCGTCAGTAAACTCCGTCCCCATTATCTGTCAAAAACCCCTCTGTCCCCATCTGTGTCAAAAATAGATGGAAGTTTAATAAAATGCAGCAGGCACATGCCCATCTACAGTAGGATCCACACTGAATGCTCTGTCTTGAAGAACCATAGTTTCCTTAGGGTAAGTAACTTATTTCCTTTACGCTTGTTTTCTGATTGAGTGAGAAGAGAGCCCCTCTGTCCTTAATGTAACAAGAAATTGCCCATCGACTTGTATGTCTTCTGAAGATTGATAACTTACTGTAATTGTGACAAACTCGATAAATTCTCATCTCTCTCATAACTCTTGTGGAAATGCAGCACTCCTTAAGATTATACCCAGATCATGAGCACCTGGGGTAGTCAAGTCTTTTAGGGAGCGTTACTGTTACCAGATAAAACAACCAATGTTTTGCCTGAGCCTTTTTATTGACTTTCTGAATTTGGTACTTTAGACTAGCAAAAACTTTTCACAGAAAATATTACAGAAAAAGGAAACCAAGTGCAATAAAGAAAGTGTTCTGTTATTGACTTATTTACTACTCTGTAACTGTTCCTCAAAAAATAAAATGGTTTTGACCAACTGACATAGAATGTGGGTGAGAAGAGGCAAACAAAAAATACGGGATTAAGTTTCCTTTCCCTGAGTTCTTGAATGCAAGTAGGAAGCAAGCTTCATATTTCCTAAGTAAGTGGAAGTTTAGTGCTCTGAGAAAAAAAAAAAAAAAAAAAAATCCTGGGTCTGTTTGTTAGTTCTCTGCTAATAAAACTAATAATAAAAAACCTTTTGACTTGAAAATCAGCCTGACTTCTCTCAGATGTGCGGTGCATTTACTGATCTCTATTCATACAGATAAGCCTGTTTCTTAAAAAAACCCACGACAATTTCTGGTGTTGACTTCCTTTGCATTTCTTAGGTAGTATATCATCTATGATTACATGGGTGTTGCTAGTATTGGATTCAAAACGGTTGCAGAGACTTCCTTTCCCTTCTTTCCAAGACAAAGAAGTTTCTCTAGTACCATTTTTTAAAAAAAGGTCCTGAGATCGTGATGTCATAAGTGTGTAGGCACTGAAAGTGTCCATCTAGGCTATTGCAATATAGTCTTGCAAGGGTCTATTTTAGGGTATTGGACATAGATTTACTCTGAATGTTAGGGCAATGTTACTCTTAGTGTTTCTCTTGCCTTGTAAAGCAATTGTATTAGAAACTGGAATATGGAATTGGTTTCTGATAGCACTTTCTACAGATTCTTGTCTGGGCCGACTCTGACTCTTCTGGAGATGTGCATGTAAGAAGGGACTGTTTTGTATCTTGAAATAGATTGGATATTAAACTTGTGCTCAGAGAACTGGTTTATTGGTGCAATCTTGGCATCTTGGTTCTGGACTGAAAAACTAAATCATGTAGTTCAGCTGTTCTTTTGGGGTTCATGTATGTAAAACACGGGTTTTAAAGCAGGTTTTCTAAATGACTGCTCCACTGGCAGCAGCCAGATGTGGAGTGAGCAAACAGAGAAGGGTCCAAACTCTCCCATCCTGCTTAAAGCAGAAAACTGGTACTGACTGTTAAAGGAGACAGTTCCAAGAGTAAGTATGCAGATTATATATCATAAACTGTAGTAAAATTTTAAATGGCAAGGCTATGGGAAGAAGGAAGATCAGTGGCTCCTCACTGGAGTAAATTTGACGACTGGATAGGTCAGGAGGATCAGTGTCAGGGTGGGAAGTGTAGTGCCCCTTACCTGCCCTCTGTGCTGGAGGAGGATGCATGGAGGGGCAGAAACTTAACTGGGATGGATCAGAGGCTATAAAACATGCCAAATTTGGGAGCCAGCTTTTTTCTTGTCCCCCTCTTCTGTTGTATTTCAGGTGTGTTGGTATTCTTTTTGCAATAACTCATTTGAGTGCCTGAAGGGGTAGCAATGTTGGATATGTCAGAGTTACTAACTCCTTCGTTTCTCTTCCATGCTTTCTCCTCCTGCAAGGAGCGGAAGGTACTTCATCTTCTGCTGTCTTCGCTTCTTAGCACTTTTAAGTTATTTGTTGATTTCTAGCATTGTGGCAAGTTTGTCTTTTGAATATTTATTTCACCCTTTATTTATATATTAAACTGTAAATGAACTGGTAGTGTATGCTACAACACTTCAGGTTCTATCTGCTGTAACGATGTTTTTGTTTCATTTTGGTTTTTAGTTGGAAAAAACTAAACCTGACTAATTTTGTTACTTTTCCTCCTGTTTTTGTAGGTTTTCATAGAGCTGAATCACATTAAAAAGTGCAATACTGTGCGAGGAGTCTTTGTCCTGGAGGAATTTGGTAATTACATTATTTTGATATTAGGTCTGTACTCACATGGCAGTAACTCAAATTTCCAGTCTTCAGATTCAGAGTTTCACTGGAGTTTCAAAGATTGGAGAGAAATGTAGATTGCACATGAGAAGTTGCCTGAGAGATGGGTGACTTAACATAAACATTTTCCCATTAACTTTCATTATATTAAGATCTGTGGCCTAGGTGCGTTTTGTTAATAGACAAAGATGATGTTCTGAGTCTTGTGAAGCAAACAAAACAACAGTTAAACTTGGATGTCTGTAGGAGTTTTCTTTGGTATGGTCCTTTTCATCTGAGAAACCAGATTTTTAAGCAGCACTTATAGTTGATCTTTCTCAACACACTATGCTTTCATTACAAAGAATTACTGTTAATTGCAAAGTTTCCTCTTTGCTTTATGTGGAATTTCATTTTTGTTGTATGGAGCAGAAGATGTTTTGTCAGGTTGCACTTCATGTATCCTGTGGTTTTTGTTTCAGAGCATAACTGGTAAAGAGTGGAAAAGTAAAGGTTAAGGAGAACAGAGAATTTGTGTTATTTTGGTCAGTTATTGCTATTACATAAAATCTGCCTACAGTCTAGTTTGGGGAAAATTCTGGGTCGCTATTGAGTGGTAGTGTCAGCCACACCATGCTTAATAGTGTCTGAAAAAAATGAGTGCCTTCAGATGCAGCTCTCCAGAAGAGTGAGCCACATAATTTTCTTGAAATAGTCCCCAAACCCATGTTGGTTTATTCTTCCACTTATTTGTGAGACACTCATAGGTCTTAAGTGTATGTAAGAAACATATAAAAAGAGGATAAAATTTATGACATTCTTTACATAGTACATCAGCATCCATACTTTGGCCATTAATCAAAGTCAAAGTCAGCAGTTCCCTTTACCAGGACTCTTGTTCTTTGGTGCTGTGAATAAAATGTTCTGGCTGAGGGGATTCTCTCTTAGAATACAAAAGACAGTTAATAAGATATTGCTGAATTTAATGTCTTTGTCTGTAATAATATGTTGTCTCTTTTTGGTGATCCAAAGTTGTTAATGTATTCAAATGATAAAGCCTTTCTGACTATTGCAGTTTGGTTGTGGTTTGCCATAAATTAATCTCCCAGAAGGTTGGGTTTTGAATTTGTGAACAATTTTTTCCCATTTTCTGAAAATGTTGTTCATGGTTCAAATGATCAGATCAGTTTAAACCCTGAAAAAATTCTAATAGTTTAGATGTTCAGAAGATGTCTGCACTCTATGGCTTCATATTCCTTTGCTACCATGTTTTCACCCTGATGGACAAGATTCATTTTGCTACTTATGGAAACTGTTTAAGGCTGTAAAAGATTATTGATGAGTTTTATAAAGATGACAGTTCAGAAGCCATAAAATTAAGTTAAAGAATAGCTTCAGCTTCTGAAATCTTTAACTTAAAAGAAATTGGATCAGAAATGAATTTTGCATCATTTTTGGAGAGGTTTTAACTTGAAGTAATACTCATTTCTTTTAATACTTTTAAGGAGAAAAACAGGTTTTGACTTAATTATTTCCAGACAGCTTCTCTTGATGACTCTGTAATACAGTGTTTAGCCCCTATGTAATGACAGTAATGACTGTAAGAAAAAGAACTTTTTTTACAGAAAATTTTGTAATCAAGGGCCTATTACAAAAGCTAGAATTGTGATATTGAAAGGGTAATTGTAAGAAGTAGTTAAAAATAAAGTGGGAGATGGACACTACAAGCAAAAACTAAGAAATTAAACCAATTAAAGTAAAAATACCTTCCTCACAAAATAGCGGTCACAGACAAGAACCAATTTAAATGTACCAAATGCAATTTACAATTTGCCATCCAGCTAATAAAGAGAAAGAAGAAAGGAAGAAAGATGTTGCAAAGGGAGCTAAGCTTTCATCTTGTGCAGAGATAAGAGACTACCTCAGAGCTGCATTTTTAATTGTTACAAAGATGAGAAGACAGGCCAATCTGTCCTGTTCAAGAGAAATTAACATGTTGATTTGTTAATAGTAAACTAACAGTATTCACCAAAAACTTGGGTGGACTCCTTCAGAATGAAGTTATTTAGCTGCATTAAACATTGTGAACCTTGCAATCAGATTCATTATAGTAGGAGTATAAGGAAGTACTATCTCCTCTTAGAAAGTGGTAAGCTTGCATAGGCCAGTCTGATGGGAAATGCTTCAACGCAAGATTTATTTGATTTTGCCAAGCATGAGTGCTCTGAGTTTAGTGATATCGCAGCGGGAAATTAAAGGTCTGTTTGCGTTAATGCTGGGTTTAGATGGCAGCATGAAGGTTGGAATTGTGATTTCAGAGCAGGATGCAAGCAGAAGTTCAGGAATTGTGGCCCACAAATGGAAGTGGAGATTTAAGTAAGTGAGGAAATGTAAGGCTCTTCCCTCTGGAATTTGAGTTACTGCTGTGTACTTGTGCTTTACTTTCTTGTGGCCCCTTCACCGCCGCTGCTATGAAAACCTTCATTCTCCAGCAGGTAAAGTGACGTCCCCTAAACTCATTCTATGCTAGCACCATATTTTCATTTACAGGACCAAAGGCTGCAGGATGGTGCTTAATAACTTACTCCCTTCATCCACTTAGTTCAACAACATTAGAAATAACTTTTAATGTTAAAAGAAAAGCGCTTCTGATAATCTCTTAATTTGAGGTTTGGGTCTTTTTTTCGTGGGTGTGGTGTTTTTTGTTTTTTTTTTTTTCCTTCTTCTATTTCCTTTGTATTCTGCAGCGGTAGTGCTTTGACTTCTCTGAGTGTAAATCCAAACCTTTTTACTCTTCCTAACTGAGTCCTCTCAGGAGAATTTTCCCCATTGGAAGGACTGTGAAGGAGTACTTTACTTAGAAGGCAATTTACTGACTGAAGTGGGGAGACAGTACCTTGCCTAGGTGCTCTCCTGTTCCCTCTCTTCCTATTCTCAATTATGATACAGGACTTTACAGCATCCCTTCTCTCCTTCCCTCGTGGCACAAGGTCCTTACAGCTTTCCCTTCCTGCTTTTTGAAGAGTATATGAACAGTTGTATGTTATCCAGTGGGCAGTGAGACTTACACAGCTGTAAAAGTCCTACCCTATTTGGCTGTGCACCAGCCTCACTCCCACCTTTATCTCCTGGTGACATGGAGTTAATTTGGAACATCTGGGGCCAACGGGTAAGGTAGTGTGGATGTGCACCTCCTGATCTCCCCAACGCTAGTCACTGGTATCACTGGGGCAGTGCAGCCTGGGTGTGCACTTCCCCTGTTTCTCAGTCCTTAAAGTAACTGCCAACTCCAAGAAAACAGAGAATTGAAAAAATAAACAAAAACATTACATTATTTTTACAATCATATTCTGTGCTTTTCACTAGAATTTTTTTTCCAAGAATAATGCCATGACATATGAGAATTGGTAGGCACTGTTTTTTATTTAGAGTACTCCTTAAACCCAGTCTGCACTGCCTACTTTTGGCCCCTTAGAGTGTGATCCGTCTCCCTCTCCAGCGTTTAGCTGTGTCATACCATAGTTGAAAAGACGACATCTGCATGGATAGGTTTTGTTGTGGACTTTTCCTAGTTATTCATACTGAACTCATCTGCCTCTGTTTCTTTTCTTGTCACTAGTACTATGTGTAATAAAACATTTACCCTTCCTCTATGAACCTGGTATGATTTGGTTTTGCATAATTTCTGTATTGCTGCTTCTAAATTTTTTTTGTTGTGACACAGAAATTCCATGGCAAATTTCAGCTATTCTGAAAGGAAAGTATTCAAAGTTGGTCTTGGTATTCCACTGATCCTCACATCTTAAATTTGCCATTTGTATGTTCTTAGTGTGGTCTTTGTTCTCTCCTGGTGATTTCCCATGGTATCTGTTCACAACAACATTTGTAGACCAAACATGGGTCAAAGGTGCAGTTCAGATGCAATGCACACTAATGGGATGGTTACGGCTCGCTTTCTTATGCATTCCACAGTAAAAACAAAAAGCGAGTTTTCTTTAGCTATGTTATGCCTGTTTCCTTTCTGTTAGTTTGAGGCAGTGCAAGAGAGCAAGATGAAATTTTCTGGAAAAGGAATTTTTTTTTTCATCAGTGCCCTAAACCTCTTTATACATGAAGTCTTCTAGATATCAGTAAGCCTTGTATCTTAAGAACACGTGTAACTGAAATCGGTATTTTATTTCAAGGCAACTTCTTTAAAAGCAATGAACGTTTTCAGTGAGTATGTCAAGTACATACCAGCACACACATCCTAGACAGGAGAAACAACATCTTGAGAAACTCTTGAAATAAAGCTGGGAAACAGTCTTCCAGTTTAGAATATTTTCTCCCACAGCTTTTTTTCTCCCCACCGCCCCCCAAATTTCACTAACTTACTACAGTGTCCAACAGTTCTTTTGAGATCTGTTATTCAGCAGGGAAGGATTCAAACATATAAAGGATAAAATCTTTGGGAATCATGTACTGACAAATTTCTATGGAATTTAACCATAGCAGACATCAAGAATATTTTGTGATTAATTTTGCTGTCTAGCAGAAATAAGTAGTATGAGAAAAGCCAGAGTCTCTAAGAACCATCAAATAGCTACGATGGTTTTCCAAACAGAGGTAGTGGATTACTTTTGCCAACCTGAATAATTTATTGTTACATTACCAGTATCTTCAAGGATATATGTAATGTAAATGAAGAGAAGAAAGTATCTAGAAGTGAGGGGATAGTGAGGTGCCCTGTACCTGCACCTGCTGTCTGTGTGCATCCTTTCCCTTTCCTGTGGGAACATTGTGCTATTTCTTTCCCCTTTTCCTCTCGTTTTTTGAACTTTTTGTTTTGTCTCTTGCCCGTCCGGTTTTAGTTCCTGAAACTAAAGAAGTGGTGAGCCACAAGTACAAGACGCCAATGGTGAGTCAACTGTGATGCCTTCTGGTAGTTCTTTAGAGGATATATCTTTGCATTTTCCTGTGGTGAAAATAATTGCATTGAGATTGCAGGATTTGCAATGCTAATACTGCAGTGAAACACCAGCTGCTCTTTTATAGTAGTTTTCCTTAAGGGAAGATGACAAAAAAGTGGTGATTGTTGTTTCTGTGAAACTAGAGGAACTCGCAGGTAGTGCAGAAAGTGTGGTCTCTTCTGTTAAGAGAGATAAAGATGCAAGGTAGCTGGTTTGACACGAACTTTAGCACAGTAAGAGCTAGTGAAACTGTTAAATTTGACAGTGCAGAACACAATCCTTAATCCACAGAAGAGGTGGAAAGGGCAACTAGTTCCTGAGCAAAAAATAGTTGCTAACTGAGTTTATGAAAAATTCCCGTTTTCTCACAAAAGTGAGCAGTAAGATGCAAGAGAAGAGTATAAGTATTGATTTCTGCCATATAGGTGAGTTATTGCTGTGGTTTAGTGTTCAGGTTTTGTAACTTTTTTGAACACCAGCAGTTGATAATGACACTCAGCACTTTTACACATAATAATTCAATGATCAGGCTTATATGCACTTATGAGAAAGAAATCAAAGCCAGTGATTATCATCAGAACTGCAATTTCTTCAATTATGTCAGTGCAGTGTGTACATTCGGTGATTGCATGGAAACTCAGTCCTTTCAGAGAGAAAAATTACTTACTTGAAGCTAGAAATGGTTTAGAAACAAAATGCTTAGAGTATATGTAACTTAAGAAGCAGATAGCTGTATTTTTAGTAAGAAAAGCCAGTTTAATGAAAATTAATTATATTTTACACAAGTGTTCTAGCTTGTACTGTAATACAACAAAACACGTTTTTATGCTTATTACCTTTGCAAAGATTATAAATATCAATTTACAGGACAAGAACTTTTAAGATGACCAGAATAGCCAGTATTAGAACTAGGCTATGAACTAAGTCTAAGTCTTACCTTCATTGAATTGTGCTGCCAGCTGCATGCTAAAAGAGGATTTTCTGTTAAATAATAGCACAGTTAATCAGTTAAAAGCAATAATTGTAAATCTTGCTAATGCTCTGTGAAACCCTCTACGTTAAAGTAGTACAAAACTCCTTGGTATTCTTCATCTGAAACGTGCGATGTTGGGTTGTGGGGATTTTTAAATTAAAAAAAAAAAAAAAGGGGTGGGGGTGGGGAGTGGAAAGGCTTTTATTATCCATGGATTCCCTAGTGTTGGTTAAAAATTACAAGGATTACCAGTCCTTGTACTTCTGAGCATAAAAAGGTAGTTGTGAATAAGGAAGAATGCCACCGTCTCATGAGTCAAAGTACAGCATTGGATGCTTAGTTTTAGAATTTTTATTTCAACCTCTCCCAGAAAACTTATTGTAACTTTATGCAACAGACCAAAAGCAAATACGTAGGATGTGTTTTCTAAAGCCAGCTGGCCAACTTTCTAGCTTAGCATACTGTTCTTAAATATGATTAGAATCATACTACCAAGCAACTAATGTTTTTTATCCAAATGAGGGTTTTTATTTGTTATAAGGCTTTTCTTCTCTATCCATCTCAGTTAGAAGGTAGTATAGGACACTTTTTCCTGATTTTGTCTGTAGCCAGAATAGTTGTCCCACGAGGGAAGACGTGCAGCAAAATACAAAATGTGCAGTGGATTTTGTAAAACACTAAATCATCTGAATTCCATTATTTCCTTTTCTAAATTCTTGTAGGCTCACGAGATCTGCTACTCTGTGCTGTGTCTCTTCTCATATGTGGCTGCCATTCGTGGAAAAGAGGCAGAAAACAAAAGCAAACCACCTCGACCAGTTTCCAGTTGATCACAATATTGGGAAATTCCTACCCTTTGGCACATTGATGTGCAGTACTCCCATTTTTACTGCAGATACTGGAACTCACTTTACTGTCTTCTATGAGAACTTGATTATTTATGTATGACCCTGCAAGTCTTTTCCCATAGAAAAACCTAAGACTTCACTGCTCAGTCTCCTGAATTCATCCTTAATGGAATTTTTATATGAGCTGTTAATTGGACAGTGTTGAGCATCAGCCTCCAGCCCTGAGTCACCTACTCTGGCCATTCCTTGGAATTCCTTTTTTTCTTAAGATGACTAACAGCTTGAGTTTGGTTGGGTTTTTTTGTTTGTTTGTTTCTAGTGGTACTTGTTACAGATTAATCACTTTACAACTGCAGGCTTCCCCTTTCAGGTTCTCTGGTATGTGCACAGTGGAGGCAGTCTGGTCCTGCATGTTGTTTAAATGTAGTGTTTTTATTGTTTTCATTCTGTGTTGTTAATTTTTACCCAACAATATGGAGTTCTTGTCACATAGTTCTTCAGACCCTTTTGGTAGAGATGAACAATTTAGCTACCATAGTCTTAAACTATCATGTGACAACTGAAGTTTGGCTATTCGATTGGTCCATCTGTGGAGATGACTGCTTCTCAAGTGGGAAAAGAAGTGGAGAGAGAAACTTTGAAGGCAGTATATTGTGAAAAACACTGATGCCTCACGGATTGTGTGGATTTTCAAATGGGAGTTTAGGCAACACTTGCAGATATCCCAGCAGTAAAGTTAACAAGTGCATGTAAGCACTACATAAAGCAGTTAGTCACAGGCATTAAAAAATGAGAAAGGAAATGTAAAACTTGGAAACATTATTGGTGGAAGTACACAGCAGACCCATGTCTTTTTGGATTTGTACCTATATTCAAGATATTTCCATAGCAATCTGCAGAACATGTTCAGAAGCCCAAAGGATGTCCCCTGTTTTTTAAAACTTTTTTTTTTTTAAATCTGTACCTGTGTATCAAGGAATCTTGCAAGTACTGTGTTAATATATAATGAAACTCCCACCTTTAAGACTATCCATCACATTCCTTATTTTAAGTAGGCGAATATGAATGTTTTTTGCATCCCATTTTTGTTCTTGAACTGTACTGCACTTGTCTGGAAAGCTCTTAGGATGCTGGGAGGAGAGACTGTCTAGAGAAAATAATGTTACATGTAAAATACCTGGAAAAAATGCGCTGATACAAACTGATGTATTGTATGTTTGACATAGACTTCTGAGTAAATGCACCCAGAAATAACCCTGGTTTGGCTTGGTCAGGGTATCTACTGTTTTGAATGGAATATACTAGTAATGGGTGAGGAAATTATGTAAATAATATAGTACTACATCTATTTATAGAAACTGTACAGCTGTCTGAATGTGAAAATAAAATGTCATTCAACCAGCAACTGGTTTTCATCCTGCTGTGCTTTTCTATTGATGCAAGTTATTATAAGATTAATATAACTATATACAAAATACATCATACACATATTATGAAATAATGAAAAGTAGAAAAATCTGCATTTCTTTCCACATAAGCAGTTGA
Organism: Podiceps cristatus; assembly: GCA_000699545.1. NCBI lineage: Eukaryota > Metazoa > Chordata > Aves > Podicipediformes > Podicipedidae > Podiceps > Podiceps cristatus. The sequence goes on from JMFS01087527.1 coordinate 18,296, forward strand.
AAGTCGTCTCTTTTTTTTTTTTTTTTTTTGGTCATAATATCCATGTCATTTGTCCTTAGGAAAAAAAAACAGGTGAAACACATGAATAATGAAAACAAACACATCTGAAACAGTCTTTTTTTTTTTTTTTTTTTTGGCACACATGCAAATAGAGGCAATGTGTAAAGGATTTTTCATCCTTTCCTAATATAAAAGCAAATCTGAAATTGGCAAGCCCTAAAATTATCCTTATTTCTATTTATTTTTTTCTTTTATCTTCTGAGACTATAAATTTTCTTATAGCAATATATGAATTTTTAGCAGTTGTAGTATTCTTGATGTAATTACAAGTATAGTTAAGACTGAAATTACTTTGGTCTACAAATGTTCCATTTAGTGCAATACTCAGTCCCACTCAGGTAGACAATTTTATTTTTTAGATTGTAATTATGTTAGCAGGCCTGTTAACACAGTCAAACCACTAATTTTAAACCGTAATCTTCCCCTTAAATTTTTAAATAATTAAATGCAAAGCATCACTTACTATATACAGCTCCTTTTTTCCCCCTGTAGAAGCTGTATTTTTGCAAGCATATTTTTCTATGATGTAAAATCATAAATTACATAAAGTGCTGGATGCTCTAGACTGCTGAGAAACTTCAGAATAAGACTTTTAAAGGGCCTGATAATAAAAATAGCCCTTTGTCCCTTTCAACAATTTTTTTTCTTTTTTTAAAGAACAGGTGTGGCTAAATAGTTATAGCACTTGCTGCTCAGTGGCAAGGAAGAATCAGTAACAACCTCAGCAAGTGGACTGACACCAGGCTTCCGCTCTTTAGGTGAGAGAGCAACAGACTTGGCTTCAAAATTGAAGACATTTTTTAAATGTACAAAATCTTTCTTGTACTTGATGAGGGTGGTGACTTGGAAGGTGTTCTGCTAACTGTGGGAATGTAGCATATTCACCGGAGACAAAGGCACACCATGCAGCGTTTCCACTACTTAAATACCCTGTGCAGTTCTCCGAATACCGAATGCAAATCCAGAGGTTGGGTTTAAAATTGGTATAAGAGCCTAAGTCTTTTGGAATGCAGTCTTCCATCTTTTCCACCTTCACTCCATCATTCCTAAGCATTGATAGGTATGTAAACTTTGGAACAAAAAAATAATTTGTTATTTGCATGTGTTTTGTGTGTCCCACTTATTTTGATTTTTAGGTAAGAATTCCTTAGCAGCAGTAAGAACTTGGAGGCTTCTAAACATTCCAGAACCAAATGGATGACTGAGAATTATTGGTAATAATAAATAGTGCTAGAAGATTCTTGGAACAAAATGAATACTACTTCCATTTTTACCACTAGGAGGAGCCTGAGGCTTTGTTTTTATTTATTTCAAGATTACAACCTTTTTAACACTTGCGGTATTTCCAAGGCATTTGCACAAATGTGACAAAGATTCATGAACTTGCCTTAGAACTTAAAGTATTTGCTTATCCTGAACAAGTTTTCTTTTTCTGCTACAATTCCTTGTTTGTGGAAGCTGGGTTTCAAAATGACCATTAAGTGTTCTCTGCAAACAGTGGCATTTGTAACTAGTCTCCCTGGCACTTTTCAAAGTGGAACCAAGGTTACTAATTTAGCTGTCTTCTGGATCACAGATCTTCATTGGGATGGTCCAAAAAAAAAAAAAGCCCTTTTTTTGTTTGTGAATGCAGTATCAATTTCTAATGTGAAGGAGTCCACATTTCAAAGATTAAAAGTTTTAACATCAGTAAGTGTCAAAACAATGGTACTTATCAAGTGATATTTATTAAAGATATCACTGGAAAAAATTTTGAAGATGTCTATTGAAGGAAAGAGTTTGTTACTTTAAGAAAACTGTTGTAAAAATTTCCTACACCCTGATTTTACTAGCTTCAGATAATACCTACCCACCTACTTTGTCATTTTCAGGGTGGTAGAGTTTGTAAGATAAAATGTTCATCCAGGCATTCAAAAGTTAAATTGCTAGTAAATGTAAATCATGAATGATTTTGATTCCAGCTAAAGTTATATCTTTGTGATCAAAGTGAGTGGAAAACTGTGGCTATTATTCTAAGCCTCCTCAGGAACCTTTATGGTGCAAAGATACGGAAGATATTTCTAGAATCATGCTGCTTGTGCCCTTCCTTTGGGCTTTTGGTTCCCACTGAGTATATTGTTAAGAAGGAAGCAGTTGGCTAGAATGGGAACAAACCAGTCGCTTGCCCCTGTGTCACCATAGCCTCCTGTTACCACTGAATTCAGAACTAAGCAGAAAATAGAAGCTAAGCTTCTCACAAAGACCAACACTTAACATTCCAGTTCCCCTTGATGGGCAAATGGATGAAATGTTGCCTCTGAGGTGAGATCTTCCTTCTGTGAGAAAAACAGCTTCTGCTCAACTCTGACTCCAGTGATAGTTAGGAACTCCAAGTCACTGCTTTTAGACAAGCCAAGTTTTCACAGAGTCATAAAATAATCCAGGCTGGAAGGGACATTTAAAGCCCATCTAGTCCAACCCCTTGCCATGAGCAGGGACATCTGCAACTCTTACCAGGTTGCTCAGAGCCATATCCAACCTGGCCTTGAATGGACCCAGGGATGGGGCTTCTACCACCTCTCTGGGCAGCCTGTGCCAGTGCTTCACCACCCTCATTGTAAAGAATTTCTTCCTTATATCTAGCCTATATCTCCCCTTTTTTTCCATTAAAACCATTCCCCCTTCTCCTGTCACTACAGGCCCTGCTAAAGAGTTTTTCCCTGTCTTTCTTATAGGCCCCCTTTAAGTACTGGAAGGCCACGTTTAGATCTCCCCGGAGCCTTCTCTCCTCCAGGTTGAACAACCCCAACTTGCTCGGTCTATTCTCACATCAGAGGGGCTCCAGCCCTTGGATCACGTCTGTGGCCTCCTCTGCACCTGCTCCAACAGGTCCGTGTCTCTCCTGTGCTGAGGGTTCCAGAGCTGCTAGGTAAAACGCATCTCCTAGCTCCTAAAGAAGTGGAAATTAGGACCAAGAAGCAGAACCTTTGTGCAGAGGGCCTTGCCAGACAAAAGGCAATGCTAAAGAGCCTCTTGCTCTTCCAGAAGTCGCAATTCAGCCAGAGGCGTCTGCTTCTTGTGAGGGCAGGATGTTTCCAAGCAGCTGAGTGGTATTACTTTGCTTCTGCTAGCTGTAATGGCTTCACATACAGCCCTACTCTTCAACGTCCTTGTAAGATGGTCAGTGTGAGCAGCAGCTTTGAGTTCCTATAGCCATTCCCAGTGTGGCTATTTCACTAAAATAGTAGAAATGTGATGGTGCTTTAAATAATAGTGGGTATGCAATCTCTCTTTCCAGCACTATATGTGAAGGTTTAAAAGCTTGATGTTGGTGACAGATGAGGTTTGAGTGGAGTTGAGTACAAATTAAAGAGGAGCCCCCTTAAGGCAGATTCTGTGCTCAGATATGATAAAAAACAGCTCAACATTTATACCAAGGTTAGTAAAAACGTTAATTTTCTGTTTATTTGTGCTTAATATAATTGTAAGCTAGAAGTTAATTTTCTGTTTACTTGTGTACAAGATTTTAAAACTTCTGCAGCATAGTAGTTCTAGCACTGTTTTAAAGCATTGGTCCAATGACGAATCATATATACAACAGCCAAGGTCAAATAGTCCTGCTTCTATCTGCAACAGTTACTATAGTGATAAACGTAGTTTAGGAACCTACATAGAAATAGAAATCCCCTTCCCCCAAAATAGCTATACATAAAAAGGAACAAACGGTGGCAGGAAAAACACCAGTAAAACTCTAAACAGTTGCTTCCTTCAAGTATATGAAAACTCTAGTTCCGTATTTCCATTCCTTCCACTCTTTTTTGCCTTTTCAGTTTCTCCTACGAACTCCACTGAGTGCCAGTCTATCCATGGTGCTCTGGGTATCCAAGTGCACTGCTCTTCCCTTTTAACCTATTTCCCTGCTTGGATTCCTCACCGTTTCCTCACAATTTCTTGGCCTACACTCTCTTCAGCCAGTCAGGCTCAGTTCTGCACCTCAGTTTCTTATCAAATGTCTCAATCTCTTCCCCTTAGTGTTTCTTCATACATTCTTCTCACTGACCATCATCATCTTCAGCCTCTTTGCCCAAACAGTTCAGACCTGTGCTCTTCCCCAGTCTCCTGCTCAACCAGACTCTGCCCCTTTCCAGCTTTCAGTCATAGACATCTTCCTCTCTCCTGTTCTTACCAAGCTCTCTTGTCATCTTCTTTCATCCCCCAGTCTCATTCCACTCTTACTCCTGTTGCCTTTAAATCAAATTATTTTTGGTGGAGTGCTGAAGGGTGCTATAGAGGGAACAGAAAATATTTCCTTAGTTCTGTTCTGTGTTAGCTCCCTGCAGCAGCTCCTCTCTACACTCCTTGTTAGAAACGGCTCAGCCATTTAATCCGATATTTAAATAAATTTGTCTAAAACAGACTTGTAACCTAACAAATTGTCCAAGTTTTTCAGTTTTGTAGGAAACTAAAAAGTGTAAGAGGAAATATAAGGAAGAACAAGTCCCGGTTCCAGGTAGAAATTTTTGAGGACTTTCCTGTGATCAAAATCTACTATACTTGGGGTTTTTTAAGGCAACATGAAGTGACCTACAAAGCAGAAGAAAAGCTTTGATTTTCTGGCCATTTTTTTTCTGGGTTTGGTATATGAAAACCAGCAACAAACAACAAAACAGTATTTGAAAGTTATATTAGTAATTAATCTTGCTGTGATCATACTTTCCTGGAATAAATTGGATTACTGAGGCACTTACTAGCATTATGAAAGATACCAAGCAACTGCAACCTTACTGAAGGTTAAATTACTTTCATCTGCATCCTGGGTTCATATATTTGGGTCCTACAATTTATACTTCCAAGCAAGACAATGAAAGCTATATATGATAGTCTCTATGTTTCTTAAATAAACCACAATGAGTATAAAATCAAGTTGAGATGATTATCCATGGTTAAGAAAAAAAAAGGGGGGCACACTTACCACTTATTTTTTCTACCTTATATCAATTTCCATACATTTTCATATCCATTGATATATTGGATTAGTCACTTTTTTCAATCATTTATCTTCTGTAAAGCTATCCTAATACATAATTATGACTGAAGTGTGTTCCTAGCTATGACAGTTATCTGTGGTTTTATGGCTGCTTACTGTCAACATTTCTGTCTGGCACGGAAAGCAGATGCCAGACTGTTTTTTCCGTATCAGGACCTAATAAATGAAGCTGTTGATATCTGTTTCTTTTAAACTTTCACCAGTTCAACCTGTTTTAAGACATGTTGCTTATGCAAACTGCTGTGGGGACCCTGCCCAAAGACAAGTAAAGGATATCTCACCACAGCTTTTGTTTCCCTAAAATAGAGTTCTGTGGTTGGGAAGCACTTGAAAGGTATCAGTGGGGCTATTTTTAATCTTAGCAGGCTGTTCTTACAAAATTCATTTGTCAGGAGACAGGAATGGCTTGTAGTTCTAAATCTGCTCCAAGAGATGTTAGTGACAAACCTCTCTTCTAAACACATATAAGGATTTTATTTCAAATGAATTCTGTGATAAAAGCAACATAAATGACTTTTCCAATTTCGAGAAACAGCTTTTCCCTTGCTGCTCTCATTTGAATGGCCATTGTATGATTAAACTAAGGAAAAAAGATTCTAGCAACTAGGATTTTCTTGTGGTTTTATTCATTCTTCTCAATTGTAGATCTTCCTTGGAATAGCTAGCACAATAATCCTTTCTTAGAAGTAACAAGACCTGCAGGTGAGATGTGCTGAAGCAATCTTAAATCTTGCCCTGCATTGAAAAGCTTTGTTACAATAATATACGGGAACCTCTTAATTTTGATATATAGTTTTATTTAGTAAGTTTAGACAAACCTGTAAAAAATGCATTTTTATTAACCAGTCAGAAATCTAATGCTCAGGAAAGAAACAATGAGCACGTTTATTCGGCAGCCATCACCAAGGATATGCCTGCTAGTTTTAAAACAGTAGTCATGTATTTATGATAGCAGCATGCAAAATGGGCTGCAACCCAAGAAGCTCCACCAAACGCTGCCACTGTTCAGACTTCAATGTGGACATATGCGTTATTCCCTCCTTTAACTCCAACTGAGCCACTATCTCATTTGTTAATAGGAAGAATTCATTATCTCCGTGGGGGACCGTTAATTCACACACACGGCCTTTCACAGCTTCTGTATAAGGCCGCCGAGTTAAACCTGGAAGAGGAATGGGACGAAACCTAGCACGTTTTACCTTAATCCTCTACCCTCACACCGCAGTTCGGAGGGGTTTTGTTCAGGCGTTGCAGCCCCGGGCCGCAGCCCCTCTCTCAGGCCAAGGCCTCCCGGCGCTGAGGGGAGGTGGT
>JMFS01087528.1:0-14113 GCA_000699545.1 Podiceps cristatus
CCATTTCCTCTTGGATTATGGCAGTCTCATTGTGTTGTTCATCCCTGTCTTTCAGCTCAAGGGGCTGGGTACCCAGAAAACAACTAGTCCTGCAGTTGAAGACTGAGGCAAAGAAGGCATTAAGTACCTCAGCCTTTTCCTCATCCTTAGTCTCAGTGTTTCCCCCTGCATCCAATAAAGGAGGAAGAGTCTCCCTAGTCCTCCTTTTGTTGTTAATGTATTTGTAGAAGCATTTTTAATTGTCTTTTATGGCAACAGCCACACTGAGTTCTAGCTGGGCTTTGGTCCTTCTAATTCCCTCCCCTCCCTTCATAGCTTCGCTGTGTTTTTGTAGTCCTTCTGAGTGGACTGACCCCTTTTCCAAAGGCCATAAACTCTCCTTTTGTTCCTGAGTTCCAGCCAAAGCTCTCTGTTCTGCCAGGCTAGTCTTCTACCTCTCTATCCTGTCTTTCAGGACATGGGAACAGCCTGTTCCTTCACCTTTAAAATTTCCTTTTTGAGGAGTGCCCAGCCTTCTTGGACTCCTCTGCCCTTCAGGACTGACTCCTAAGGGACCCTGCCAATCAGCCTCTTGAACAGGCCAAAGTCTGCCCTGTGGAAGTCCAAGGTGGCAGTTCTGCTGACCCCCCTCCTGACTTCTCTGAGAATTGAAAACTGTTATTTCATGATCACTATGCCCCAGGCGGCCTCCAACCATTACATCTCCTACAAGTCCTTCTCTGTTAACAAGCAGCAGGTCTAGGAGGGCACCCTCTCTAGTTGGTTCCTTCACTAGCTGTGCTAGGAAATTATCTTCCACACATTCCAGGAACCTCCAGGATTGTTCGCTCTCTGCTGTGTTGTATTCCCAGCACACATCTGGGAAGTTGAAGTGTCCCCCACAAGAACAAGAGGTGGTGACCATGAAACATCTCCCTATTTCTTGTATTTTATCAGGCTCATCTTCCTGACTGGGCAGTCTGTAAAAACTCCCATGGCGATATCTCTCTTGTTGGCCTTACCCTTGATTCTCATCCATAGACACTCAACCTTATCACCACCATCATTAAGTATTTGACATTCATATCTCTCCCTGACATAGAGGGCCACTCCACCACCTTTCCTTCCTTGCCTGTCCCTTCTAAAGAGTTGATAGCCATCAATTATAGTACCCCAGTCATGCGAGCCATCCCACCATGTTTCTGTGATGGTAACTAGATTGTAGTTTTCTCGCAGCACAATGGCCTCCAGTTCCTCCTGCTTTATTGCCCATGCTGTGTGCATTGGTATAGATGCGCTTCAGCTGGACTAATGATCCTGCTGCCTTATTGGAGGGAGAAGCTCTAATTCCCACCAGACCATTCTCAGGTGATTCTATAGTTACCAGCCTATCAGCTCTTGTATCTTTGGTGCCGCATGGATCACCATCCCCCCTCTCCACTGAGATGGCCGACTGTAGGACCTTATAACCACACTATTGCACAAGTACCAGCACGCCACTCACAGGCTCTTTGCTAGGATGCCCAATTTTATCACCATCCCCCTTCGAAGCTAGTTTAAAGACCTTTCAACAAGCCCCGCTAGCTCTTGCCCCAGGATCCTTTTCCCCCTTTGAAACAGGTGCTCCCCATCTGTTGCCAGCAGGTCTGGCGTCTTGTAAAGCAGCCCATGGTCAAAGAAACTAAAATCTTGCCGATGATACCAGTGCCGGAGCCAGGCATTGATCTGTTGGCACTTCCTGTTTATCCCTTCATCAATTCTTGCAACTGGTGGGATGGAGGCAAATACCACTTGTACTCTCGATCCCCTAACCAGCCGTCCTAGAGCCCTGAAGTCTCTCTTCATTGCCCTCAGACTTCTTGATGTAATTTCATCACTACCTACCTGAAAAATCATTAGCACATGGTAGTCTGAGAGCCTAACTAGGGTAGGGAGCTTTTTCTGGACGTCCTTAACCCTGGCCCCAGGGAGGCAGCAGACTTCCCTAAGGAGTGGGTCTGGTCTGCATATAAGACCTTCTGTTCCCTTCAGAATGGAGTCGCCAACGACAAGGACCTGTCTGTCTGTCTTTACTGGAGGTGTTATGGTGTGAGGCGTAGTCCTTCCTAGCCTTATTGACTCTTCCAAGCTAGGTGGGCTGTCATGTTTGTCATTGTTTGGTTCCCCTTGGAGAACATCATACTTGGGATGGTGGTGGTGGGGAGGTTACAGGGGAGACACTCCTGTCACGCCTGCCACGTCTGGCAGGAACTTATCACCTGTAAATCACCACATTCAGCCATGCAGATAGAGGACGGGGAGTCCTCCATAGCTGGAGCTCTGGCTGCCCGATGGGTTTGTTTCAGGGCGGGCAGGGTGTGACTCCAGTGATCGATCTCTCTCACACTCTCTGGTACTTCTCAGTCTGCTCCCCTCCTCCCGGAGCTCAGCCAACTGTTGGAGGAGCTCATCTACCTGGGCACACATAATGCATAAATATTGCTTTCTAGTGTTGGAAAATGCAAACATACTTGTATATTTCTGTTTCAGCCCCTCTTATTATCTAGTTTAAGGCTGTCAGGAAAAGTTTAAGTAAATTAATAAGTTCAGATAATTTCACTTTTTTGATTGTGACTATTGAGGAAATTACTTTGTTTCCTGTAAAATGATGATTTGCAAAGTTCCAAGGTATCCATAAAGCATTACTGTATTTTCATTATGCTTCAGATGAGTAAGGCATGAAGATGGCATAGCATCACAGAATCACAGAACGTTTTGGGTTGGAAGGGACCCCCAGAGCCCATCTAGTCCAACCCCCTGCAGTGAGCAGGGACACCATTACCCAGATCAGGTTGCTCAGAGCCCCATCCAACCTGGTCTTGAATGTTTCCAGGGTTGGGGCCTCCACCACCTTTTTGTAAAGCTTCTCAACCTCTGGGCAACCCCTTCCAGTGTTTCACCACCCTCATTGTAAAGAATTTTCTCCTTGTATCCAGTCTAAATCTACCCTGTTTCAGTTTAAAACCATTACCCCTTATCCTGTCACTGCTGTCCCTACTGAAAAGATTTTCCCCGTCTTTCCTATGGGCCCCCTTTAAGTACTGGAAGGCCACAATCAGGTCTCCCCGCAGCCTTCTCTTCTCCAGGCTGAACAAGCCCAACTCTCTCAGCCTGTCCTCATAGCAGAGGTGCTCCAGCCCTCGGATCATTCTTGTAGCCCTCCCCTGGACCCACTCCAACAGCTCCATGTCCTTCTTGTGCTGAGGGCTCCAGAGCTGGATGCAGTATTCCAGGTGAGGTCTCACCAGAGCAGAGTAGAGGGGCATGGAACCTGTGCTACAGAGATGTCCAGGTCTTCTAGTGGAATTTACATTTTTAGCATTGATAAGGTGGGAAATTCAAAATGATGCTTTTAAGAATGACTCTTTTCACCATGTAGCCAATAAGAAATTTCAAAGGTCTATTAAGGTGTCTAACTGCAGGAGAAGAATGTTACATGATCCTGAGATCTGCAGCCCCTGGCATGCTCTTCTGGGTTTAATAAGGGCTCTTATTAAAGCATAACCAGAAAAAAGTGAAGTTTTAGTGGTAAACTCCTTTTTATCCCGTAGCTCAAATGTCTTTCTGTGAATTTGAATGTGGGGTATTGAGTTCTCACATTGCTGGTTAAAACCTACTTAATTGTTTTCACATGGGTAGTAAGCAGTGTGTGCCATTGTTCCTGGGATAGGAGTATGCTAACCTTTTTTGTTAAACTGATGTTAAAAGAAATTCAAGGCCAACTGATTGTTGTGGATAGGGTGGGGAGAAAGACAAAAGAGGATTGTGGCTTTGTAACCCATTTGCCAGGATCCTGGATATCAGTCCTTCTTCCAAGGAGTGCTTTATGATCAGTAATTTCATTTTGCAGAATAGCAGGTTCTTTTCTGCACTGTGGCATGTCCTCAAGAGAAGCATCATGCTGCCAAGCAGATGTAGAGTATTAAAAGTGACCTGGGAGAAGATTCAAATTTGTGTCTCCATCAACTTGGAAGGGACTAGAATCAGTTCCTTCAATCCCAATGTGAGGTCTTTAAGTTCTTATCTCTTTGGTAGTATCCCGGACAACAAAGCTCAAAGACCTCAAGAGGTCATTTAGTCTGTGTCTGAATACTACGCAAAATTTATTGTGCTTAGAAAAACATTTTTAAGAATTACGTAGCTCTCAAAGCTCTCTCAAAATTTACAGAAGTAATTTCAACTTGTGGAAATCCTCCTGTTAGTTCATGTTACATCTTGTTTTGTCAGGAATCATCAGTGAGCTAGAAACTTTAATCCTGTAGCTTCTTGACAAGACTTCACATCTATATCTATCTCTTTCTGAAGTCAGTAGCATATACTTTTATTACAACATACTTTTTACTCTCAAATATTTGAAGCATGTATAACTTAATTTAGAGCAATGATGCTGTAAAAGCTTAGGAACTAATTTCATTTCTGAAATAGACAAATAAATAGTAATACACTGGGTGAATAACAGTTTGACAGTGAATATTTGTGCTGGGGGGGAAGAGAAAGAAAAGGGAAAAAAAGAGGGGAAGAAAATAGAACAAACAGATTGGATTTAAGAAAGGATTTCTGTGGTTTTTGTCTTTTTTGTTTGTTTGCCTAATAATTGGAATGGTTCCTTCTAATACATTATCAAGCCTATGCTGTTACTGTAAGTGAAATTCTTATGACAATATGTGAATAATGAGAAATAAATTCAACTTCTTTAATGGATTTGGGAAACCCTATTTGTATGAATTATTTTCTGAAAAAAAAATATAAATCAAAACTTCCAGCAATGTTAATGTACATTTATACAATCACTTTTGTCTTTGTGGTATTTCATAATAAGGTGATTGCATCTTATATTTAAAAATATGTATTTTTGGAGGAGATAAGGAAAATACACTCATTTATGTTCTAAGGTAATGTTAGTTTTTTTGTTTTTTTTTTTTTTTTTTTTTTTTTTACCCGGGGTTTTTTTTTTTTTTTTTTTTTTTTTTTTTTTTATTAGCCAGTGATCTTTGATAATTTTAGTGCATATATGTAGACAAATGCAGTCATAAAAATATATACATTTTGGGTTGGTTCTTTATTGCTTAATGTTGAGACATATTGGCATCCCTTCTTTAAAATTTGTTACTGTTAAAATCCAATTCAGATTGTTAACCTGGCCAGGCCGACTGAAGTGCATTGCACGGTGCTGTAAGTATGACTTTCATGACCTCAGACCATTCATGCAATTAACATTAGCATCTTTATTTCATTTCTGTAGATTAAAAAAAATCTTGTTTTAGAAGAACATGCTGACACATTTGACTGAAGAGCAAAAATTTTGAGAATACAAGCAATAAATGCAAAACCTGTATTTTTTTGTCTGTATGTTCTATGGTATTGTCTTTGTGAATTCAGTATGCTTGATAGCAAGTATGTTTTCTGGATTCATTAATGTTTTCTCTAAATAGTAAGAGTTAACAGTGAGTGTATTTGTGTTTTCTTTGGCAGTAAAAAAAGAGGAGGAGGACTTTGAAGAAAAGAAATCCATTAAGAAACGAATCAAAGAATTAAAAGTTTTGGACCCAAAGATTGCACAGAATCTGTGTAAGTGGATTCTGGTTTTATGACAAAGTAATGTTTTATAAATTTTCCATAAAAATGTCTTTTTCTTTTGTCTGACTGCTTTATAACCACTTTTTGTTTAAAGCATGTGAGAATATGTATGTATGTGCAGTAACTTTTGTTAAGCCCAAACATGTGAGTTGATACAACTGCAACATGTTTAAAGAGACCCAGAAAATGGTTAAAGGTTATCCCTTGTTAGTATTGATAGATTGAAATCATACTCTTTATATTGAAGTGTAAGCATATAGCTATATATCTATCTGTATTTTCAACATCAAGGAACACTGCTTACCCTCCCTGCCCCCTCGGCAAAAAACACAATAATGTCTACAAGGTGTCTGGCCATCTATCATGTTCTCTATAGAAAGAAGGCAATACTCAGTATTAAGTAATAACATGCAAAGAAAGATGATAAAGTTTTGGCAAAGAGGAGTGCTATAAAGAATAGATTCCTAAATACCAGAAGAGATGAAATAGGAAATGATTGGATTGTGGTGAACAAATAAACATTTTTTTATAAGAGCATTTTGGTTATTAACTGTTTATATGATTTTGGGTTCTCATGGTGCTTTTTTGTGAGAAAGCTCTGACAAGACTATCGAAGAAAAAGGTGTAATTGACATCTCAGCACAAAATACTATTGTTCTGCAGAGTAGACTTTTCACTAGCTGCTTATGGAGGTCTTCTCTGATACTGGATGTTGTGCATAACAAATGGATGGAGAAAGCTGGAATGGTAGGAGAACAGTAATTAAAAATATATTTAAAATTGTTATCTCTTAGCTATATTACTTTACATAGTGTTTTTTAACCTGTAGATGCTCTAGCCTGTTTAATTAGTGTTTTGTAAGTAGAAAAAAAGATTGTAGTTGTTTTGCATTCTTCATGATGTGTTGAATCTTTGTTTCAGCAATTTTTCTTGGCTCTTTCCGAGTGCCTTATGAGGAAATCAAAATGATGATATTGGAAGTAGATGAAACAAAGCTGTCAGAGTCCATGATTCAGGTAAGGAAATCGATACTTTAAATCCCAATATTTCAGGCTAAGCTTCTCATTAAATAGAAACCTGTAACTAAAAAGCCTCTCAACATAAACTTTTGGCTAGTAAATCACTGCAAGAATACTTCTTTTTTTTCTGTGAGTTTTTTATTTTTGTAAAGCTATTTTTTTATGGAAGTGCCTGAATTTATATTTTGTTTTCTGCATTCATATTGTCCACTCCTAAATTGAACTTTTTCTTTGGTATATATTCAAATAGCATATGATACTCTGGTTTTAGTAAAAATTTTTTTATTTTTTTCCACCTCTGTCTCATCTGCACAAATCTGTTGTTCTGGTCAAAAATAGGATGAAAAATGTTTGGATTTTTTGTTTGTTTTGGTTTCCCATCCCTTTCCCGCCCCTCCCATCCCTCCCCTCCCCCTCCCTTTCCCAGTTAGAGCTGATACAGTCCAGGATCTTGCCTCAGGGCATCCACAGTGACCACTTTTCTTCCCTAGAGTTTATTTGGATAGCATTTTCCCTTTCCATATTATTTTATTCAAAGCACAATATCAGTATGATTCTGCGTGGAGACAAAAGATGCCAGAAGTTCCATATGTTCTTCTTTTCGAAGTATTATTTAAGGGTTGATAAGTCGAAGAAATTCGTAAAATAAATTAAATACTAATACTTCATTATAGAACCATGGGAAAAAATAATTTGGAAGGGATGTCTGGAGGTCATTCGATCCAAGCATCTACTCAAAGCCATGTCAACTAGAGCAGGTGGCTCAGGGCCCTTTTCCATAAAATTTTTAATTTCTCCAGGACTGGAGACTCCATAGCTTTTCTGGACACCTTTTCCAGTGTTGAGCTACCATCATGGTGAAAAACTTTTACATGTTTATCTAACTGGGATTTTCGTTGTTGCAACTTCTGCTGCACACCTCCAAGAGGAACCTAATTGCATCTTCTCTGTACTCTCCAGTTGGGTACCTGATGACCACATTAAGTTTCCCTGAGGCTTGTTTTTATTACGACTCAACTAACCGACTTCTCTAAACCTCTCCTTACCTGTCATGTGCCTTGTTTCCCAGTCATCTTGATGTGCATCCATTAGATTTGCAAAGATCTTGGTCTAAAGACCAAGATTGTCTTTTGGACAGGACTCCAACATACTGTGATGAATGTCACATTATTGCTATTATGGCTCATAATTGCCAAATCATAATTATTATTAACAGTCTACTAGTAACGTAGCCTACAGTATAGCTGAAAACGTGTTGGAGACATGGGTACCAGTCCCTACTGAAACATCCAAGAAATAGTTAAATTTTTTTACAAACATACGTGGGTATGGAGGTAGCAGAGAGAAATAAAATGAGTTGTAATATTGAGGCTCTGAGATTCAGATCCCTGACTCATCCTGCAACACCTAGCAATCTGTATTCAAAGGTCAAAACAAGGCAGAAATATATTTGTGCGCTTTACTTGCAAAATAAATTTCCACCATATCGGAATATCAAAATAAGGTCTTACTGAAGAGGCTGTACAATGTTCATCATGTTCCTTTTTTTCCCCGCTTGCAGTTTAGCCCTCACTTCTTGTTGCTCAGATTTCAGCTATTTGGACTTCAGTTTCTTTTAAAAGGAGCTTAATTTTTTTTTTTTTTTTTATAAAAAAACTTTCATCTTGATAATTTCTATACGTATTATTTAAAGAAAGTAAAACATTTTGTTGCAGCTAGGTAGTGGGGAAAAAAATCAGCAAACTATTTATGGTTAGTTTAATAGCATACTTTATATATGAACATTTCATAAATATTCCATGCAAAATTGAAGAGCCAAATGTGAGATGGGGAACAATGTCCTTCAAGACGACAGTGATGTTAGGAGCTGCTGTGATTGAGTGAAAGTCAGGGTAGTAGAATACAAGTGATAATGCTTACAGAATCCTGTATGAATACAGTCATACATATAACAAGGCATACTGTTAGAGGATGACAGGTCACACATACTGTTTTGTTTTTTTGGGTTTTTTTTGGTGGTTTTTTAGCATATAAATGATTCAAGAGTATCGATTGTATTGTCTTGCAGAGTGATTAAACACTTGCAGGCCTAAATCAAATGGAAAATTCAGTAGAATGCAGGCTTCAAATTTACTTTGCAGATTTGGATGTAATATTTTTTTATGAAATAGTTTCAAAGTTTCTTGGTTTTGGCTAAAACAACCCTGTAATAACTTTGAAAAGGGGGCCATCTGAGTTTAAATTCAAAAAAGCACTTAAGACACCCATCTTCCTTTGGAAATGGTAACATAGTGTGCCTCATTGCTTTAAAAATTTGGTATCCACCTTCACATATGCATAGGTTACTAAATAAATGTAACTAGCTAGCTGTATGTCTCTATTCTCATGAAAAAAAAAAAAAATAAAATTCCTATCTTTAAAAACCTTCACAAGTATGGGTTATGGTTGTCTTTATGAAAATGTTGTCCTGTGAGTTTCATGATTCTGAGAAGAGTAAAAGCATACCTAGGTTTGCCACCATATGGCTATTTTATTTATACAAGATAGCTTAGATATTATGGTAGTTCTCCTTTCTAGAAATGTCTTAATGTATCTTAATGTCACAGTTTCAGAAGTTAGAAATTTGTCCTTAATTGTACTCTTTGGGTTTTTATGCTTAAATAGTAAAATGTATTCTTTCTTTCCCTTGATCCCTTGCTCCCTCTTTCCCAGTTTCCCCCTTTCTCCAGTTAGAAATTAAATCTAGCTCTGAAAGACAAAAAAGATTTCAGAAATCATGTGTTACTGATTTAGTGATGGACATCTTCATCTATAATTAATAAATGTAGTCTTTTTTAAAGATATAATTTCCAAATGTAATAATGGCAATGATACATATGACTGCTGTCATAAATTCTTCACTCTGAAAGTCCGACCATGTCCAAATCAAGCTCCATAAAATTTAAGTTTACGTCATTATTTTTAGCATCATCATTCATGCATTTTTAATAGTTCTCTTTTTTCCTACCAAAGTCCTTATTTGAGCATGGACAGTCTGTTGAATCAGTCTGCTCTTTACTATCATTTACTCTTCCTTTGATTTATTTAGACCTTTGCTTGTAAGTCCAGCTTTTCTTATTTGCAGACTTTTACTTTCTTCATAAACTTCTTGATCCTTTCTTTAGATATGAAAAAAATATTGTAAAATAAATTACTTATTGTAGTCCTTAGAATCAAATTAGAGTTTCAGTTCTTAAACTGTATTTAAGTATATTTACACTAAAACAAAACAGTGATAAAGGACTGTTTAAGTCTTTTTATCCATTAGAAAAGTGGTTTGATAAATGCTAAACTACCATAAAATGACAGTGGTTGCAAAAGCTAAGAGACTGAGTTATACAAAATTAAAAGAAGTAGTATTAAACAAAATATTTAAGCTACTTTTAAGAAGCACTAAAACTTGGGATACATTTGTTTTTGGCTTTTTTGTTGTTGTTGGTGGTTTTGGTTGTTTGTTTTTTTTTGTTTTTCTGGTGGGTGGGGGTTTGGGTTGGTTGGTTTTTTTTTGATTTACAGATGGAGATCCTGTTCACTAACTTAAGTTCTTTTCTGCTGATTGCGTATCACCAAAGCTATTTGCTTCCGGGGTACTAAAACAGACTTTGACTTAACTGAAATGTCTTCCTTTTCCATTGAGTAATAGGGAAATGCTAGTTATTCTTTCTGATCCTTCTAGAAATATGATAGTAGGTAGTGGGATAGCTGTGTTTGCTAGCCCTGATTCAGTGTTAGAAACAATGAATCTTTATTTCAATTCAGAAGAGTGGTCTTGTCAGTAGATGAGGGAGTTTTAAGAAAGAACTTTCTTGTTTCCTTACTATGAAGCTTAGCCACTGTGTAATGAGGGACACAAGAGTCGCAAGTTGAGAAAGAGAGCAGGCTAGAGGGACCCTGACTATTGCATAGGAGTTACAGTAGTCATCTTGGGAAGGGATAAAACTGAGCTACTGAGTCAGTTTATATACCACAATTAAATGTTTGAGAGACTCTCTACTTCCAGAACCTCAGATCAGCCATTTTTAGACAGCTGATTGTAATTACAGTGGTATTCAGGTGCCTAAATGTAGGTGTATATACGTAAATGTAGGTGCCTATGTGTTCAGGAAGCTTCAGGGAGTCTGAGAACTATTCAGATAATTAGATGAAGGTGACATGTTTAGATTCCCTTACCTGTCTTCACACAACATTCACTTGTTTAAGTGTCCAAGCTCCCCGTATAGATTTCTGAATTCATCTGAAGCTGAGTCTCACCTCTGAATGTCTACTTCTGGCAAGTTTTCAGGCTAAGCAGTGTCTAAAGGGTTTAAACTTTTGTTTTGAAATATTAGGAAATAAATGATCCATTTTCAAAATACTTCTGTCTAGCATTAATAATTCTTGCCATCCTTTAGATGGATATGTTATACTGGAAATTCTTGTTCTATTGCCATAGTGTTCTGTTTGCATATGCCCGTCAAGCATATTCTCTCTTTAAAAATGGTGTTTAAAAAAAGACTACAGAAATGTTTGTAGAATCAGCAAAAGATGCTAGCTAGCAGCATTTAGTCATTTGCTTTTTACACTCTCAGTTACATTAATTTTTGTGTCTGTTTTCAGGGAGCAGTGTTGTTTTGGAGTGTATGGTAATGATGCATATGTAATGCCATTTGCCTACAATAAGATGAGCAACAAAGACTCTGAGATTTTTAAGCCTATTTTATTTTTTCTTGATAGAATTTAATAAAACATCTTCCTGAACAAGAACAATTGAATGCATTGTCCAAGTTCAAGAGCGAGTATAATAATTTGTCTGAGCCGGAGCAGTTTGGAGTTGTGGTGAGTTCTCTTTTGTTATCGCCTTTTTTTTTTTTTTTTTTTTTTTTGTTTGGCCTTCCCTGAAATACAGCTTTAATATAACATTATAGAAACAACACCAGCTGCATCTTCCTAAATGTGAAGATGTTCCAGATTGAGGGAGGAGTACAAGTGCTGCCTTTTAATTTGACTCTTAGTGGACATATCCATGGATGTGGAAGGCCTGATTATTGGAATATTACTAATGGACTGATTTGGGATTATCTTTCTTTAAAAAAAGTAGTTTAGTTTACAAAGAAAAAAAGAAGTCCCCGGTATTTTCTGTGGCAAAGTTTCACTGGTAGATACAGAGCCATTTTTGAATTTCTGTAGCTAAAATTTGGCTTTACTTTTGTTTGCATTAATAGATCTTAACTTTTTCAGTGAACTTTTCTACACTGGTACTTTTCTTTCTATTCTCCATGTAAATGAGATGGAAATACTGTAGTTATCACCATGTTAACCTATTCTGTCTCCTTCCTCCTATGTTTTATAGTATGTTCTGTCAACAGTACTTGTAGTCACTTTTTCCATTCCGAGCAGGAAGGTACATTTATAGTATTCCCCAGGTTAGAGTAATAAAGGAAGACTGGAAGAGAGAAAAGAAAATACTGCTAGTTCACTGCTGGCAGTTGATACTTTTTGTGGAAATATAATTTGGATATAATTTCTACATAGCTCACAATTCATAATTGTTAATGATTTCATCCAGACAAACACAGAATAAGGCTATTTCTTTTCCTGGGTGCACGAATCTATGTAAGTCCTTGGTTTGTGTGTGGTTTTTTTTTTTTTTTTTTTTTTTTGTGTTTGGTTTTTTTGTTTGTTTTTTTGTTTGTTTTTTATTCACTCCTAGCATTTCAAGCCAAGATGGTCATTGTTAGCTTCATCTGGGAGGAAATAATTCTTTTAGATGTATCTGTGGGCTTCAGGAAAACGAGTGTTACGTTTTTGTAACAGTAGCCACTTTCTGTTGGTAGTTATCTGTGTGGATACCAAATGCCTGTACTTAAATATTGCAGCAGCTGGAGTACAGGTATAGGATACAAGAGCAGTGATCACTATTTTGAATCAACTGAAGAACATTGATCTGATCAGGAAACACCACTGCGTTGAATTGGTGCTGGTTACAGATGACATAGGTGACATAGGCAGTGTTCTTTAAGTATAGGTACATGTAAAACAAAACTAATTCTGAAGTGGTGCTTTTGCTGAAAGCTGTTGCACTGTTCATTTTCAATCTGTCTTTAAGAAGGATAATAGTCATTGTTCATCTAACATAATGCTGGTTTCTGTGTTCTTGGCAGTCTTCTAAGTGCAGACTGGAAGCAAGGAAAAAAAAAAAAAAAGAGGAACACCACCACTGTTTTTAGCACTTATATTTTCCAAGATTTTGATATATAGTTTTCTGATTGAAGCTAAATTAGCAATTTCTCTTTGTCCAAATTTCTTAGTTACAAAAGCTAATGAAATATTTTGCTTTTTATTTTTTGTTGAGGTTTTATCAGATATTCAAGGGATCTGTTTACAGTTCGTTCCTCTTTTAACCTTACCTTATTTGATTATCACCACTTATCTCAAAAGGTCATTGAACAGGACTCTCAGATTCTTTAAAAGTATCTTCCCTCAACAAAAAGAATCCAGTCAGAACATATTTTGCTGTTTTATGAGATGTGAAACTAATGCTGTCAGCACCTCTGTTGCTTGCAAAGAATGGAAAAGGTCTAAAGTCAGAGCAATTACTACCTTTTCACTTATTTTCTTACAGTATTTGTTTATTCAATGCAGAAGGTAACAGTAGTTTCATAAAGGTAGGTTTCAGTGGTAAGTTTTAGGTTTTTTTCAGCCTAGTTTATATTACAGAGCTTTAGGAAGAGAGAAATAGGTGAGCAGTTAAGTCTACCATGACCAACAAAATTTAACCTTTTGGTAGTGAGAACTGGGAGTAAGCTATGATGATAATCATTGTGTTTGAATCTGTTCTTCAGGTAGAAATTTTGGTTTAAATCTGTAGTTTTATGAATGAGAGTTCCTGCATTTGTTTATTCAGTTGTGGTAATCAATGTAAAATTAAGATGCATCAATATATTACTGTGTCTTAAAACAAAACAAACCCCCCCCCAACAAACAAAAAACCAAAACGAGCAAACAAACAAAACCAAACCACAATCCAGAATATTCTCTTTAGATTTTCCATGGTTCTAGGCTTTGCAAGTTTTTTATTTTCTCACTTGCGTGTTATTTCTCTTTCTTGAACATGGGCTAAGACTGCAACTGAGAGTAGATGAGAGAGTAGATGCTAATTTGGCATCCTGGGAATATATAGACAGATCTATGGTATGGGAGACTTCTTACCTGATAAGAGAGCTATCTCCTTCCTTTCACTTTCATCTTCCCTCCACAAATTTCTTCAAATCCTTGTCATGATTCAACTCCATATGGAAACTGAATACCACACAGCTGCTCACTTGCCCCTCCGCCCCCCACTGGGGTTGGGAAGAGAATCAGAGAGAAAGGAGAACTCAGGGTAATAACAGTTAAGGTAAAAATAGTTCATCAGGACAGCAAAGAAAAAAATATTAATATATTAAAATAGTAATAATAATATAGAAGGATAATAGAATATA